>RPOG01002125.1:0-106642 GCA_008086565.1 Thalassoma bifasciatum | reverse complement strand
TTTTTTTTTTTAAGTTATTTTTTTGGCTTTTTGTGCCTTTATTATATAGAGGAGGACAGTGGATAGTGTCGGAAAGGGGAGAGAGAGTGGGGAGTGACATGCGGGAAATTGGCCACAGGTCGGATTCGAACCCGGGCCGCCCGCTCGAGGACATAGCCTCATGGTGCGCAGCCATATCCACTCGGCCATCCGCGCCCCTGTCCTGAGATTTTTAAGATAAAAACAAAAAATCTCAACCTCAAAGCTGATTACAGATTTGATCTGACTGCTAAACATTTCTATCAACTTCCTTCACTCTGCAGACAGAATTCTCACCGACATGTTTGACGTTTTGTTCTGTTTAGAAAGTAGAGGAGCCGTGCTATGACACCACCCTGGAGAACGGCGAGCAGCTGTACGAGGCGGAGCCTCTGGCCCAGCAGGAGGAGCTTTACCAGAACACAGAGGAGACCGCAGCAGCAGCAGGAGGTGAACACACTCAGGGTTTAGTCAGGGACTCGTTTCTTCGCACTTATGTCTAAGTTTCTGACAAAGAGTTTGGTGCTTATACACAAAAAATAACCAGGTTTCATTTTCACAGCTTTGTTGACATTTAAAGAATGAAGATATTTCTCAGAGTGATGCTTCTAATCTAAATATAAACAATATCATCAAAAATAGTTTAATGGTTAAATGGAGTTTCATGGTCTTAGGCCTCATTTATGCGGCAACAAAGAAAAAAATCTGCGTCTCCACGGAAACGCTGAGGGACTGAAAACACTGTAGTACGCATGTCAGGCCTGAAGATGGTGATATAATGGCCCTTTTCCACTGACTCGTCTTGTCCCTACTCTACTCGCCTCTACTCAGTTTGTGTTGCGTTTCCATTAGCGCGGTACTACGCGTCAGACGCCAGTTTTTAGTACCTACTCTACCCTGGTTCTAAGAGAGTAAAGCTGATACTAAAAGGTGACGTGGACGGACTGCCGGTCACTCATTGGTCAGAGAATGTCGTCTCTGCAGCTTCTGACTCTGAACAAATCACTTACAAGAGGCAAAGGAATAAGTCAGCGACGGGTTTTTAATGACATTTAAACCTGACGGCACAGAACCAGACTGAATGAAGACAAAATACAGCCCTAAAATGCTCCTTCATGATTCCTAAAGAAGTTAAAAGTCCTTTTTAAACCAAAAAGAAGTTAACAGCAAAGATAGTTGGCTTTAAAGAGTCTTTTAAATTAAATCAAAGTTGGTCGGTGCAGGAGCGATCTGTCTGCCACGAGAGTCTTTAAGCACCAATCAGTCCATTAATCCACAGGGAACCAAAAAGGAAAACCAGTTCAAAGAAGAATGATTGATCAACAACAAATCTCTGCTATACCAGGCCCAAAAATCCAAAATTAAAGTGATCTCACTGGATCCAGGGAAGAGTTGATGTCAGGAAGTAGCTCCTTCGTTTTCCTCCGCGTGCAGCAGCACCAGGCTGTTGTTTACCTCCGTTGTCATGACGACCAACATTGAGCCGCTGTATTACTTTAATGAAATCTTTTTAAAGCTTTTTTTTTCCTTTAAAGACCACGGTGGCACATATATTAGTACAAAATGATGTTTGTGTAGCGTTATAGATGAACATGCACGCACTTCTGCGCAGCACTTTAGCGCAGCTGTGTTATAAGATCCACGCCCACCGTGAGTCTGTAGTCGGGCTAGAGGAAAAGATAACCAAACCCAGTAGAGACGAGTAGAGGAGGGCTGGAATTGTATCGTGGAAAAGCGCCATAACTGTTGGCGCCGTTTACATGACATCAGTATAGAAGCCGAAGAAGAGGTGAGCTGATCATCTGGATTTTACACTAAAAACTTTCTAACTGTAGAAATAATGCAATAAATGCACATTTTGGTTGAAGGCAGTCAGTAGATTCAGCAGCACAAATAAAAAACAGGTCACTATTGTTGTTGTTGTTCAGGGAGGCTGAAATGCAACACTGCTTTTGTGTTTCCCCCGAAAACTGTTGTCGTGTAAACGGGGTCTTAAAGACCCAGAAAAGGTATTAGTGTCGGCCTGTAGTCAGAGTGGAGTTTCAGTTTATTATTGATGTAAAACAGACCATAATGTTTTTCAACAAGAGTGTTTTTTGTCCCCGTCCACGATAAAAGGTCAGAGGTTCACAAATCAAGACAAGATTTATTTACAATGATTAAAGTCAAACAGGTGACTCTCAATAATCTTCAAACTTAATAACAAAGTGTTCTTCTGTTACAGACGCTCAGTACGACTACGGCGAAGACGTCGGGGTGACGGCGGTGGCTCTGTACGACTATCAAGCAGGTGAGACACGAAGAGCTCAGTCACATTTATTAAAAACTTCATTTTCTTTTACCCAGTCTTTAAAAATGTGGAGAAATTTGGGAAATGTTTCAAATGTATTAAAAGAAAGTTTGTCTAATTGTGACCTAATCCTGTGAAGTAAAGCGTTTCTGCGTCTTCTACTTTCAGCCGGCGACGACGAAATCTCCTTCGACCCCGACGACATCATCACCAACATCGAGATGATCGACGAGGGCTGGTGGCGAGGCGTCTGCAGAGGCGCCTACGGACTCTTCCCCGCCAACTACGTGGAGGTCCGGCAATGATGACGACGACGAGGACGCCAGAAGAAAAAAAAAAAAAGAAGAAGAGAAAGGAGACGATTTCATCCCTGTTTTCTTTTTCATTCTCCGTCTCTTCATCTTTGCGCTTCTTCGACGCGGCGGTGAGACATCTACGAGACGTCTCCGAGTCTCCTGCTGGCTTTTCTTTTGCTCCTTTTCCATTCCTCCTCCTCCTCCTCCTCTTCCTCCTCCTCCTCTTCCCTCTGAAAAAGAGAGGAGTGGTTCTCCTAGAATGAATAAAAAGAGAAGATATAAAACTTATTATCCAGGTTTCAAAGACACAAAGCTTTGCTCCGCTAACTCACAGTCAAAGCTCCAAAATGCAGCTCAGGTGTGAAGTTCCATTTTGCAGCTTTTTATTTTTGTAGACGCAGTATTAGAGTGGATTCTCCGTGGCACAGACTAGAGGAGTTTTAGTCTCACCAAAGAGCAGAGGAGCCACAGTAATGAGTCCGTTTAGTAGCTGGAGGTGAGAGATTACAGCAGATTACAGCAGATTAGAGAGGAAACACTTTGGATTATTTTGTAGAGTGAGGCTGTTTACTGTCCAGGACCAAAACGCGGATCAGTCTTTGCTTCCTGGTCCGTCTGCGTGAAAATCTGACACACGAACATCTCCTGTGCTTTGAAAACTTCGGCCTTTTTTTAACCAATAAGATTCTTTAAAAAAATCCTTCTCAGAATAACGGGGCCATAACGTTAAAACTTCTTCTTCTTCTTCACCACTGTGGATAAATCACAAACACTACAGCTCATACTTTAATCATCTCTTCGTGTTGATGTTCTGCTCTGAATCGTGTTACAGAGAGTTCTCGATTTACGCTTTGAGGAAAAATTAGATTTGACGACATATTTTTGTTCCCTGTGCTCGTCTTTGTATTCGTGTCTCGACCGCGGCGTTTTTCTGTGTTCGTAAACGTCCACGTGCACACGTGAGGTGCGGTGGCGACCGCTAACATCCGTCGTCACCTCTGAGCCGTGTGCGCTGACCTCTGAGAGAGTGACCTTTCAAAATAAGAGTGCTTATCATGACCGCCTGTAGAAGCATTTATCAGGCTGCTGTTAAGGGAAGAGGCTTCGGTGTTTTGTTTTTTTTCTCCAAACTAATTATTTCTAACAGGCGGCAACGTCTGTGGATCGCAGTAGTGTAGCTCCAACAGGTGTGTGTGTGAGAGTGTGTGTGCGTGTGTGTGTGTGCGTGTGTGTGAGGGCTTCATTAAAATCATCTTTGGGGTTTTATAATATAAAAAAGTGACCTTTTCAGAAACATTATTTTTATCTGTACCTCTGTTTGCTTGAGTCACATCATTACCTGCTTGTTCTTTTTTTTTAGTTTCAATAAATAAAGTATGAATTATAAAGACGACGGGCTCAGCTCATTTCTCCACTGTGTAAATACTTATATACGTCTACTCATAAACAAATGTACTTTATACATAAAAACTTGGTAAAACACATATAAACATGGACCCATAAGTCAGAGAAAATACCTCAACCGTACATATATTCATACAAACATGTAAGGAATCAGTGCACTCATATGAATATTTATATAATACATAATACATACATGTAAAAATTCATTCTAAAAACCATGGACATTTGACTATATACCTACAAACATCCCCATACCCACAAACATTCATACGTCTTAAAAACTACATAACATAGACTTACAAACATACATACAGACTTGCATACATACATGCATGAATAAATCATACATATATACATACCTACATGCATGCATGCCTCATACATACTTGTATACATACAGACTTACAAACATACATGCATGCATACATACATACACACATGCATACACGCATGCATACGTACATACATGCATGAATGCATCATACATACATACATACATGCTTCACACATACATTTATACATACAGACTAACATACATACATACATACATACATACACACACACATGCATACACGCATGCATACATACATACATATGTACATACAGACTTGCATACATACATGTATGAATGCATCATACATACATACATACATACATGCATCTTACATACAAACATACATACATAAATACATTCATACATACATACAAACATACATAAATTCATACATACATACAAACATACATACATAAATAAATCCATACATACATACATACATATGTACATACTGACTTGCATACATACATGCATGATTGCATCATACATACATACCTATATACATACATGCTTCATACATACAGACTAACATACATGCATGCATACATACATACATACATGCGTACACATAACATACATACATACATACATACATACATACATACATACATACATACATAGAAACGGACTTACATACATGCATACGTAACTACATACATACATACATACATACATACATACATACATACATACATACATACATCAGTACAAACACATACTTACATACATACATACAAACTTATAGACATAAATGCATATGAAAAATATCTTATTCCTAAATAATTTCAGCCTTTGACAATACACTGGCCAGAAAATATATCCCCCACTTTTATTATCAGATGACTTGATATCATCATGTGGTTTTTACTGTGTTTACACTATAATCATTTATAAGAAAACTTGAGAATCAGGACAGATTTCATCAAACACATAAAAAATTATAGGGGGAAACACATTTTCTGGCAGGCACAGTTAAGCAGCCTGGAATAATTTTTATCTCCCTGTAACTTTTCCTGTGTTTGATGAAATTAGTCCTTACTCTCAAATTTTCCTATAAATATTGAGAAATGGTTACAAAATAAACCACATGGTGTTATCACATCACTTAATGATTATAGAGGGGGATACATATTCATTTTATACATTTTCAAAGATAAGAACTTCAGAAAAGCTCATAACAGAGATTAACAGCTGGATTAAAATCTCACTAAGATAAATTTGATCAGTCTGAAAGTTTAAGACTTTGTTGAAGGTAAAAACCTTCCAAACATGAGCAGAAGATGTGAACACAGCGCCCTCTAGTGGACAAACTACATAAATCACCTCAGAGGTCAGCTGACTCTCACTGAGTGTGTTCATGATTAAAAACTACAGCATATGACAGATCTGACTCTTAAAAACTTAAACTTTCTTTTAAACTTTCTCTTATTAAATGTAAAAATCAAACATTAACACTTTTGTTGTCTCACTCACCTGTTGATGGTGGAGCTGCTGCAGTTTCTGTCCTTAATCAGCTTCAATGATCTGCAGCTGTTGGTAGGTATGGGATTCCCTTTGTGCAATGCATTGTGGGAAATGGAGTTTATTTTACCAACTCCTCAGAATGTTGGTTTTTAAGAAACTTCCTTTTCCCCACAATTATGTTTTTCTTTATCTCTTCTATTTGACATTCTGTCTTTACTTTTGACTTTTTAAATTCCTTTTTTGACTTTAAATCTAAATTTGTGACTTTTTATATCCAAATTTTGACCTTTTTCCATCTCTTTGTTTGAAATTTTAACATGTAATTCACATTTTTTGTCTTTTAGATTTGGCATTATTTCCAAACTTTTGTCTTTATTCCCCCTTAATTTAATTTTTTAATTTGTT
This sequence comes from Thalassoma bifasciatum, assembly GCA_008086565.1. Taxonomy (NCBI): domain Eukaryota; kingdom Metazoa; phylum Chordata; class Actinopteri; order Labriformes; family Labridae; genus Thalassoma; species Thalassoma bifasciatum. The sequence goes on along the minus strand of RPOG01002125.1, from coordinate 100,431 downwards.
TTTGACAACAAATCTTTACTATACTTTGTTTTTTGACTTTTAAAAATCTCCTTATTTTGAATTACCCATGTTTAAAACTTCTTTTTACTCATAATTATGTTTCTTTATCTCTTCAATTCGACACTCTGTCCATACTATTGACTTTTTTTCTCCTTATTTTGACTTTTATACGTACATTTTAAATAGGTGATTCCTTATTTTGACTTCAAATCCATTCTTGTAATAACTTTAAATCTTTTTATATGGAATTTTAGCTCATAATTGTGTATTTCTATCTCTTAAATTTGATATTCTGTACATATTTTTGTCTCCCCCCCCCCCCCCACATTTTAACTTTTTTTCCTCCTAATTTAAGATTTTTAATTTCTTATTTTGACTTTTTATCTCCTCATTTTGACTTTTACACGTAAAATTTTGAATTGTAAATTCCTTTTTTGACATTAAATAAATACTTATGACGTTTTAATTTTCCTTGTTTGGAATTTTCCTTACTTTTAAATGTCTTTTTACCTAATATTATGTATTTTTATCTCCTAAATTCGACAGTCTTTCCATACTTTTGTCTTTCCCCCCACTTATTAACTTATTTCACCCTTAATTTAAAATTCTAATTATTTATTTTGAATCAAATCTATACTTGACTTTTTATCTCCTATTTTTGAGTTTTTCAAAAACTAATTTTGAATTTCCTCAATTGAAACTTCCTTTTACCAATTATTATGCATTTTTATTTCCTAAATTTGACATTCTGTCCATACTTTTGACTTTTTATCTCCTCATTTTGACTTTTACATGTAAATTTTGAATTGTAAATTCCTTTTTTTGACATTAAATAAATACTTATGACGTTTTAATTTTCCTTCTTTGGAATTTTCCTTACTTTGAAATGTCTTTTTACCTAATATTATGTATTTTTATCTCCTAAATTCAACAGTTTTTCCATACTTTTGTCTTTTCCCCCCACTTATTAACTTATTTCCCCCTTATTTAAAATTTTTAATTTCTTATTTTGATTCAAATCTATACTTGTGACTTTTCATCTCCTATTTTTACTCTATTATTTTTTACTTTTTCAAAAACTAATTTTGAATTTTCCTCAATTGAAACTTCCTTTTACCCATAATTATGCAGTTTTATCTCCTCAATCTTACATTCTGTCCATACATTTGACTTTTTTTCTCCTTATTTTGACTTTAAAATACATTAATTTTGAATTGTTGTTTTGTTTTGGAACTTTTAATCCATTCTTGTGAATTTTTAATCTCTTAATTTTGACTTTTTAAATCTCCTTGGTTGGAAGTTTTAACCCATATTTGTCTTTTCATCTCCTTATTTTTGCTTTTGAGCCAAACTTTTGACTTTTTTTATTGAACTAATAACACTAATAACCACATTTCCTGCTCATGGACCGTGTTTGTGTGTCGTACCTGTTCGGTTTTTCTGATCCCAAACTGCAAAGAGGAATAAAAAAAAATTCACAGCAGACAAAAACTTCACGATCAAGAAGAACTTAGGAACAGGAAACAAGATTAGTGCAATATTATATTTATTTCTTACAGTGAATTTTGGTTGCCATACAAGAAATCTGGAGGATTTGAGAGGAGGGGGTGGGGGCAGGGTGGTGGGGGGGCAGGGGGGAGGAAGAGTGCAGTTACAGGAAAATTTCTCTCTCTTTTCATTTCAGTAATTAGTTTGACTCTATGATGATTCAGTAGCACAAAATTACAGCAACATAGAAAACATGAACACAAGTCTCTGCACAAATTACCCAAAAAACATCTTAGTCTCTATGAAGACTTAATCAAAGAATAAAATCTATCAATGAAAAAAAAATGATTAAGAAAAGAAGCAGAAAAAAGAAGGAACGGTTACCCGAATGTCGGACGATGATGATGATGATGATGAGAAAGGTGGGAGCAGTGTTTAAAGAGGGAGGGGGGGCAGTGAGGGGGGTGGGGGGGGGTGGAGGGGGGTTTGTGAGCCGTGTCTGTTTTTAAACACGACCTCGGTGAAGAAGCTCCACGCCACAGTGATGCTTTTAAAGATTCTTCTACATCTACTCAGATCTACAACAGAGAAAACTGTCAGTGCCCCCCCCCCCCATCTCACTGCTGACAGGGGGGGGGGGCACCTCTAATCTTTTTGGTGGATTTATTTCTGTATGTATACATATATATAAGTTTCATATATTTCCTACCAAGATGGCCTGCAGATATATCTTTTTTCAAAATTTACACATTTTTGCTCTTTTTTTTTTTTTATACACACACTCGAGATCGAGGGGATTCAAGGAGATGAGAGTCAGGCAGATGGTGGTCGTCAGAAGATAACTACGGTGGCCTACAAGGGCAAACGCATTTGAAAAGATTTCACTCTGGAGACGTGGCTGCTTTTTTTAAAAAATGACGTAAAACTAATCAAATATTTGGAGACATTTTCTAAACTCCTGTGATACTTAGAGGCGTTAAAACCAAAACCTGAAGAGATTCAAAACCCAAATATTTATTTAAAATACTCCTTTACTGTTTGAAGTGAACATTTTCTAAAGTTTATAAACATGAATAATGTATAAAAGCCAAATTTCCACTTTTTTCTCATAATTTGGTTGATTTATCTCAAGTTTTCTACTTCTAAACTCAAAATTTTAACCTTACAACCTCAAAATATTGACTTTTAATTCCATTAGGTTGAATTTTCATCTCATTATTTAACTGTTGTCTCAAAATTTGGACTTTTTCTCGTAACTTTGACTTTTTTTTAGCCCTACTTGTTGTTTTTTAATCTAAAAAATTAAAATTTTTGAGATTCAAAATCAAAATTTCCACTTTTTTCTCATAATTTGGATGATTTATCCAAAGTTTTCTACTTCCAAACACAAAATTTTAACTTTACAACCTCAAAATATTGACTTTTAAATCCATTAGGTTGACTTTTCATCTCATAATTTAACTGTTGTCTCAAACTTTTTCTCGTAACTTTGTCTTTTTTTTTTAAGCCCTACTTCTTGTTTTTTAGTCTAAAAAATTTGACTTTATACCTCAAAATATTTACTTTTTATTTCAGTACTTTGACTTTTTATAAAAAAAATTTGCCTTTCACCACAAAATTTGTGACTTTTATATCAAAACACTGACTTTTTCAATCATTAATTTGACTTTTAATTACAAAGTTTTGGCTTTTCAGTACATAACTTTGACTTTAATCACAAAAATTGTGACTTTATTTAAATTGCTATACATTTTTATCGCAAAATTTCAACTATTATCTCAAAAATTGACTTTTCATCTCATTGCTTTAACTTTTTCCTAAATTTTTTTGGCTTTAATCCAGTAAATTTGACTTTTTTAGCTTTAACTTTTGTCTTTTTAATCTTAATATTTTTAAGTTATACCATAAAATATTGACTTTTATCTCATAATTTTGACTTTTTATCTCATAATTTAACTGTTGTCTCAAAATCTTGACTTTTTCTCGTAACTTTGACTTTTTTTTTTAGCCCTACTTCTTGTTTTTTAATCAAAAAAATTTGACTTTATACCTCAAATATTTACTTTTTATGTCAGTACTTTGACTTTTTATAAAAAACTTTGCCTTTCATCACAAAATTTGGGACTTTTATCATAAAATACTGACTTTTTCAATGATAAATCTTACTTTTTATTACAAAATTTGTGACTTTATTCAAATTGCTATAAATTTTTATCGCAACATTTCCACTATCATCTCAAAAATTGATTTTTTATCTCATTGCTTTAACTTTTTTCCTAAACATTTTTGGCTTAAATCCAATATATTTGACTTTTTAAGCTGTAACTTTTGTCTTTTTAATCTCAATATTTTGAAGTTATACCATAAAATATTGACTTTTATCTCATAATTTTGACTTTTTATCTCAAAATATCAACTTTTTTTAAATCTCAGAATTTGAACTTTATTTACAACCTCAAAATATTGACTTTTAATTCCATTAGGTTGACTTTTCATCTCATAATTTACCTGTTGTCTCAAAATTTTGACTTTTTCTTGTAACTTTGACTTTTTTGACCTACAAAATATGTTTGTTTTTTTCTAGATACTTCACGTTTTCAGGTAGAATTGGCTGAATTTACAGTAAACTTCGCTAAAGTCACAGTTAATACTTGGTATAACACCTCTATGTAGCACAAGAGCTTTGAAATAATTTCACAATAAAAGCTGATTCATCTAAATCCAAATTCACTCAGCGCCCCCTGCAGGGTTGGAGCACTTGTACTGTTCCTGGTGCATTTGTTTTATTTAGTTTTGCATCATTATGTTTAGTCTCTCATCTTTAGTTTTGTTATTTAACTCTGCAGCTCAATCTTTTAACCTTCGGTGCGTTTGCCCCTGACGCCGCCGTAAAAAACCTGGATTTCACTTGATTGGCCAAAAATCTTAAACTGTAGTTTCTACTTTAGGCAACACTTCATTAAAACACTGACATGTGAACGCATCATGATATGTAACTTTAAAATGGGAAAATAAAACACAACCAAGGAGATTCATCCAGAATAAATATTGCTTCTTACATAACCCAGAAGTCTAATAATAATCACATTTTTATCTATATAGTATTTTTTTTTTTTTTGGCAATCCACGCGTCAGTGTTTTGTTCAGATAACCTCTATAAAATGTCATAGAACTCTATACAAATCTTTAAAAATACTGTGCTTTTCTACCCCACACTGTCCGACACGCTGTCGCTGTTTGTTTTCAGATAATGGATTATAGCAGCATTGTCCCGCGCAGGCCTCCGTACGGCTGAATGTTCACAGAACACAGAGCTTTGTGTATGTTTCATTTCTGTCTCCACCTCAACATGAAGCCGCGGAGTGTGATATGAAACCAAATAAAGGTGTTGAAAATCCTTCCAGACGTAGTTTTTTTATTTTAACCGTCGAGCTCCGAAAGAATCGAGAAACAACTGTTCGAGCGACAGTGGTGCAGGCTCCCCCCCACTCCTCCCCCCCGACACTCGATAAATTCCGTAGGAGACGTCCTACTACCCCTACTTTGGAGACGAAACCAGGAGTCCAGTCGAGGCCGTTGAGGTGTAGGAGGAAGTCATTTTGCATTGAGATAATCTCTTAATAGAGCTATACATTTAATCAAATAGATATTTTATCCTGTTAACCTCTTACTCTCTATCGGGGCGTCGACGACCCGCAATTCCTCTGACGTCATCAAAGTATAAACACTAACATCAGAACGACAAACCACGTTAGAAAGTTTCGATTCTTCACATTTCAGTCTCTAAGTTTGTTTCTCAGTTTTCTTCACCAACAAAACGTAATTAGTGAAAGAATCACTCACAACAACATGGACGTCCTACCTGTTTGGGGTCATTACGTCACATCCTGACGCCCGTACCCTGAATATTCACTCTCCTTTCCACCAGAGGAATCCAGAGTTCAAACATATCAAAAGTGTTGTTTCATCAAATTATTCCAAGTGGTGAAATTTCTCCTGTAAAGTCCGTTGTTTGTCTGTCTGTCGTGTCCGTTCTCATCAATAACAGCAGCTTCACAGTCTTAGAGCATTTCCTCCTCAATGTGGATCTGACAAAGCTGCAAGTCTTTGTTTTCCTTAGACTTCGAGCACCAAGACTTGGAGATTTGATGCCAGGAGAGCCTGATTTATACAACAACTGCTCTCTGCCCGACTGGACAGTAGCGGCTATCGACCGTAACAATCACTCTTACAGTAACCAACAGCCTTAACGTTCACATGACGCCTGCCACAGCTAGATAGACTTCCAAAAAATCTATTCATTTGCCGCGCATAATCATTTATGTTCAAAAGAGGTACAATCTGTGACCTTGGAGCTAAAATTTCAAGATTTTAGCAAACCTTTTCACAGAGAGAACAAAGTTGACTAAAAAGAAGACACTGAGCACTGATGAAGCTGGTTTTGTTTGCGTGAAGTCGTCAGACTCGACTGTGGAAAACAAAAACGCATCTGCTGTGCTTCGACACCTGAGACTAAAAACTCTCTAACTCCTACAAAGTTTTACCTAAAAAGCTCAAATTTCACTCAGATGTAGATGAGAAGTTGTAGAAGTGATGTGGTGGATGTTTCATGTCTGACATGAAGCATCTTGAAGTTATTGATTTTCAAAGTGATTATAAAAATGAAGAGTGTTTCAGCTGCATTTATCCTGATGTGAACTTTAGCCACATATAAAAACATGACATTTTCTGAAACTAGAGACTTTATCTTTCAAATGAGGTGTCACTGATGAATTTTGACCTGATAGTATTTTAGTTATAATCCTTAAAAATATAGTGTGGTAAATAGGCCAGGATTGGCTGGGATGTAAGGGGTTAAACACTCTTATATACACACATTTCAACATAAACTGTACTTCTACTTCAGACCAGCCTGTAACCATTGCTAAGAAACACAAACACATTTCCAACTTTATAAAACGCTGAGTTTCTCCTGCGATCGGACCCTTTAAATAAAAGTTTTAATCCACTCTCTTGCAGGAGCAGCAAGAAAAATAAATCCGGGACTCGAAGAAAGTGGGTCCACTTCCATCTGTGACAGATCAGAAACATCTCTATCCCTTTCTAATCTCACGCAGGGCTCACCACCGTAAACATCTGCCGGCTTTGTCAGCTCGTTCTGGGCTTATTCTCCCACAGCGGTCAGAGGCCACGACCACCAGCGTGACTCCACTAATTCGACATAAAACCCTGAAGCCACAGATTTCTCCATCTGCCCTCAAAGCTCGGAGGTTTTTATCAGGCTGAAGTCGCTCTGCAGGAGCACGGAGATAAGAAAAGATCTGCAGAAGTTTGTGTCCGCAGCTTTCTTTAAACTCAACAACTTTAAACTCCAGTCAGCGTCTGCTCACTCCTGCTGATACCAAAGAACAGAGTAGAAAATACTTCAGCTGGATAGAAAACATGTAAAGTCTTTGTCAAACTTGAGTTTCAGTTCTTTAAATATCAACCTGAGTGATAAACTTTAACGTCAGCTCCAGTTCGACTCAGGATCTAATTCTGTGAGATGATTCAAACATTTTAGGAAAACACTTGTTGAGAGTTTGATGAGAAAACGAAACACTTTTTATTAAATCTGGAGATTCACTTTATGGGATGGGAACTTTTTCTGATACTAGAGCTGAAAGATTTACAAAAATAATCGAATTAAATTGATTTTTCCCTGTATTATAATTGTGATTTACTGTGCGATCATTTTTACTTTCCCCATCTTCTGTGTCATTGCATAAACACATCGTTGAAAATGAACATTGACGGTTATTTCAACACAACAACAAACCATGATTTTATTTTTTATGACTGCTTTTGGCCCATTTTGGTCACTTTTCATCAATTTTTTTTGCCACTTTTGGACCATTTTCACTCCTCTCTAACTACCTTCCAAGTTTTCTCTCAATTTTCTTGCCAACATTTGTCATTTTTTTGCGATTTTTTGCTGCTTTTTGACCATTAAAGTTACCTTTCACTATTTTTCAACCACTTTCAGGCATATTTTTTCCTTCTTTTTAACTATTTCCCCAGTTTTTCTCTCAATTTTCTCGCCAATTTCTGCTGCTTTTTGATCATTTGAGTCACTTTTTGCTCTTTTTTTGTGCCACAATTGGACCATTTTTATTTCTGACTGTTGTCAAAGTTTTCTCTCAATTTTCCTACCATTTTCATGTTGCTTTTTGCTCATTTTTTGCTTCTTCCTGACTATTTTCATGATTATTTCTCAATTTACTTGCCAATTTTTGTTGCTTATTGCCCATTTTGATCACTTTTCACTCTTTTTTGCCACATTAAAGCCATGTCTTGCTTCCATCTGACTGGTGTCCAATTTTTTTTCCCCAATTTTCTCGCCAATGTTTGTCACTTTTTTGCCACTTTTTGCTGCTTTTTGGCCTATTTGACCATTTTTGCTGCTTTTTCAGGGCGTTCTTGCTGCTTTTTGACCATTAAAGTTACCTTTCATTATTTTTTTTGCCACTTTTGGGCCAATTTTTTTTCTTCTTTCTGACTGTTTTCCAAGTTTTCGCTCAATTTTTTTGGCCAATTGTTTTGCTGCTTTTGGCCATTTTCTCACACTTTTCCAAGTTTTCCTCTCAATTTTCTTGCCAATTTATGTCGCTATTTGCCCATTTTATTTACTTTTCTGTCTTTTTTTGCCTCTTTTGGGTGATTTTTTTGCTTCATTTTTCCTATTTACCTTGTTGTCTCTTAATTTTTATTTATTTTTTGCCAATTCTAGTCCCTTTTTGCTCTTTTTTGTGCCATATTTGGACCGTTTTTATTTCTAACTGACTGTTTTCCTGCCATTTTTTGATGCTTTTTGCCCATTTTTTTCTGCTTTTGGAGCATTTATTGCTTCTTCCTGACTATTTTCATGATTATTTCTCAATTTACTTGCCTATTTTTGTTGCTTATTGCCCCTTTTTGATCACTTTTCACTCTTTTTATGCCGAATAAAACCATTCCTTGCTTCCATCTGACTGGTGTCCAAGTTTTTTTTCTCAATTTTCTCGCCAATGTTTGTCACTTTTTTGCCGTTCTTGTTGCTTTCTGACTATTTAAGTTACCTTTGACTATTTTTGACCACTTTTGGGCCGATTTTTTCCATCTTTTTAACTATTTCCTAAGTTTTTCTCTGAATTTTCTTGCCAATTTTTGCTGCTTTTTCACCATTTAAGTCACTACAGTTTAGTTTTTTGCACTTTTGGGTCTAATTTTTCTTCTTTTGGACTATTTTTCCAAGTTTTCGCTTAATTATCTGACCAATTTTTGCTGCTTGTTGGCCATTTTTGTCACTTTTCAGTCTTTTTTTGTTACCTTTGGAATTTATTTTGCTTTTTCTGACTGTTGTCCAAATTTTCTCTTAAATTTCAATGCCCATTTTTGTTGCTCTTTGCCCATTTTTATCACTTTTTACTCGTTTTTGCCACATTAAAATCATTTCTTGCTTCCATCTGTCTCAATTTTCTTGCCAGTATTTGTTGTTCTTTAGCTCATTTAAGTTACTTTTCGGTCATTTTTTGCCACTTTTGGACGATTCCTTTTGTTTCATTCTGCCTATTTACCAAGTTTCCTCTTAATTTTCTTGTAAATTTTTATTGCTTTTGCCCATTTTAGTCCCTTTTTGCTCTTTTTTTGTGCCACATTTGGACCATTTTTTATGTCTATCTGACTGTTGTCCCAGTTTTCTCTCAAGTTTCTTGCCTATTTATGTTGCTATTTGCCCATTTTAATCACTTTTTACTCTTTTTTTGCTGCTTTAGGACAATTTCTCTGCTTCTTTCTGAATGTTTTAAAGCTTTCTCTCAATTTAATCAACAATTTTTGTTGCTTTTTGACCATTGTTCACACTTTTTTGCCATTTGTTGTTTTAACCATTCCTCGCGTTTTCTTACAATTTTCCAAGTTTTCCTCTCAGTACTGTTTCCAATTTTGATTGCTTTTTCCCCATTAAAGTCAGTTTTGTTGCTATTTTCTTTGCTTTCTGGACTATTTTACAAGTTTTTCTCTTAATTTTCTTTTGAATTAGTCACTTTTGTTCTCTTTAAAGTCACTTTTGTTGCCATTATTTGCTTCTGTCTGACTATTTTCCAAGTGTTTCCTCAGATTTCCTGCCATTTTTTGTTGCTTTTTGCCCATTTTTTTCTGCTTTTGGCTCAAATTTTTGCTTCTTCTTGACTATTTCCGTAATTGTTTCACAATTTACTTGCCAATTTTTGTTGCTTATTGCACATTTTGATCACTTTTCACTCTTTTTTTTGCCAGTTTTGGACTATAATCAGTTGATTAAAACTGTACTGGTTTGATTTCATAATTTGCCTCATGGACACACTATGCACTATATCAATCTGTGATTGGAGAATTAATTTTGAATCAAATCATGACTCTAAGATTTGGAATTGAATTGCCCCAACTAAAAAACCGTGCGTCCATCTCCATGTAAAGAAAATCATCTGGTGTCAGTTTTCTCATCAAACTCAGGAGTTAATCGTCTTATCCTCAAACTACTCGCTCCAACAAACCATGCAGATCTCTTTCTACGTCACGTCACTTTCTACCACGAACACGCAGCGTGTTTGATACATGAGCGGCGGCGTCTGTGCGGGGGGGGGGGTCACATGACGACGCCGAGTGTTGACCTGCTAAAGTGAAGAGGAGGGAGCTCTGACAGAATGAGAGAAGTACAAAATAAAGAGCAGCTCTACTTTCTCCAAACTCTGGCCTACATAGAGGATCCATGGAAATAGCTAAACTGGCCTTGATATTCTGGGTCAACCATGAACACACACACTCACACACACACACACACACACACACACACGCACAGACACACTGAAGTGAGAGGGAAAGCTGAGAGGGACGACGTTTGCCCTTTGCAAACAGAAGCTGGTTAAACCGTTTGAAGTGGTCGAGCGTCTGTGTGTCCGTCATGGCGTCCTGGCGTTTGGAGGTGGACACCGGGCGGGGGAGGGGCAGGGGGAGGGGGAGGGGGGGTGTAGCTCCTCCTCTGGTGACCACCTCTCTCCGTGCTTTGCTCTCTCTCTGGAGAAGAAGGCCATCAAAGTATCGGTGTGTGTATACATGCTCAGGGTGTGTGTGTGTGCAGAGAGTGTGTGTTATTCTTAAATTTCTGTGCATAAGGTGTGTGTGTGTGTGTGTGTGGTCATGAAATCTTGTTTAATATATCTTTAAAGATGTCATCTAATGTTCTTATTTGACACAAACAGGTGAAAAGCAAGAAAAATGGAGTCTATCGCAAATTTTTCTCTACAACCTTAGATGCACCCAGAAATATAACTCCGGTAGGACTCTAGTGAAGAAATATTATTCTCTGAACAAACTCTAGCAAAGATAGAAAAGGAGCAACAACCAGCTCAGCTGGTTTTCATGCACCCGCTCGGGGGTGCGCTGAAAAAGTCTTGAGTATCCAAAGCGGTTGAGTGAGCGAGTCTTTAGTGAAAGAAACTTCCAGACGAGTATTTCTTCCAGAGTCTGAGTTCAAACTATTCCAGAGTTTTAGTTTCAGTCCTCTGCTCTCGCTCTCCTTCATCCGACGTAGCAGCTGTTCCCTTCTTTCTTTCCCGACAGTTTCGCCCCACGTCCCATGATTCCCTGGTGCTCAGGGCGGTGGGGGTGGGGGGGGAGGGAGGAAGAGGGCGGACAAGACCGGAGCACTGAATGAGGGCGACGGAGGATGAGAGAGGACAAAAACAGCAAGAGGCAGCATCAGCTTGGACAAAACTTCTATCCAGTTCCACGACTTTGAGAAAATGTCTGATGAAGAGTAAAAGTGAAGGAACGCCTCCCGCTCCTCGGACTCCACGCCGCGTCACCGCCGGCCTCCTCGGGGCTTATCTGTCCTGCAGCAGCTTGAGGGCGCGCTCGATGTTCATGCGGTGGCCCACCCTGGTCACGCCCAGGTCGATCAGGTCCTCTTTCTGCAGCGAGGGCAGGTGCGCGCCCTCGATCTCGTTGTCCAGGAAGGCGTCCCTGTGCTCGCCCAGGTTCAGGCTCTCCAGCCAGTCGGCCACGTCGTGTTTGTTCCACAGCTCCATGGGTTTGGAGGCGAAGGGCTTCCCCGAGGCCGCCACCGCCTGCATCAGCGTGAGCGGCGACGGGGAGCGCGAGCTGCCGCTGCCGCCGCACGAGGAGCTCAGGCTGTAGCCGCCGCCGCTGCCCATGGGCGGGGTGGGCAGGCCGAAGACGTCGGTGAGGGTGGGCGACACCGAGGGAGGCAGCGAGGAGCAGGGGGTGAGGGAGGAGGCGGAGTCTGGGGGGCTGCAGGGGTGCGTCTGAGACGGGAGGCTGCTGGGGGGCGTGGAGGTGAGGGCGGCGGCGGCGTTGTTACGCATTCCTGAGTCGTCGGTCGGAGGCCTGGGGAGACAGAGAGCAGAAAAAATTAACCAAAAAATTAATCAAATATTTATCACAACTTTTGAGGATTTAAAGTCACTGGAGAAGCTCGTTACACATCAACAACAAACTTTAACGGCACAAGGTGGACACTTATCAGACGCTTGATTCTGATTGGTTAAAACCCTGGATTAGAGCTGGGAAATTAATCCCAAATTAGATTAAATCTCAATATGTCCTGTTGCAATATTCTAATTACAGACAGTGAAATATTTCTATAACCTAAAATGTGTCAAAATATCAGATATAGTTTTTGAAGCAGATGTTTTCTGTTCTACACCAGAGTTACTCAACCAAAGAGACAAACCGTTGAAAACTTAGTTTAAGGTAGGAAAAATAGCCAAAAAAGCAACAGAAATTGAAATTTAAATGGGGATAAAACCTGTAAATACTCAAAAAGGAGCAAAAAATGGTCAAAAGTGGAAAAAAAAGAGTGAAAAGTGAATAAGTTTTTTTTGTCAAGCTCTCTTTCTCTCTCTGACCCTCTGATCTTTGCACCATTTATTGCATTGTTTGTTGTTTTTAGGCCTATTTTAATGCACTTTTTATTCTTTGTAAGGTGACCTTGGGTGCCATGATAAATGAAATGTATTATTATTATTATTATTATCATAAAATGGTCAAAAAGCAACAACAATTAGAAAGAAAATTTCAGAAAGTAGCAAAAATGGTGAAAAAAGTGACAAAAAACAGTGACAAAGTGGTAAAAATGGCTAAAGTCAACAAAAATGGCAAGATAAGTTGGAATAAAACTTGGAAAAAGTTCAGTTTGTCGCAAAAAATTCAAAAATTAATGACTAAAATGGACAAAAAGCAACTAAAATTACCAAGAAAAATGTTCCCAAAGTGGTAAGAAAGAAGTAAAAAGTAGTTTAAATGTTTAAAAATCAGTCCCAGTTGTAGTGGTAGTGGGTTGTTGTTGTTGTGCTGTAATTAATGTAACTGTTCATGTTCTACAATGAGTTTGTTTAAAAATAGAGAAGATGGAAACTAGAAATAATCACACAAAAAGTGGAATTGCAAAGAAGGGGACAATAATAATCGCAATTAGATTATTAAACAAATCTTTCAGCCCCAGTTAAAACCCTGGAATGATGATGGTCACGTCTTGATAGTGATGTTTCCAGAAAAAAAAAACCTTCCAGCAAATAAGATAAAATAAAATAAAATAAACACTGACAAAAAATTAATCAAGTTTTTGGAAACAAATGGACAAAGAGTTGAATCTCACAACAAACCGTCTTTTAGTAAAACCATCGTTCACCTGCAGAGTCGATTTTAGTTTTCAAAATATTAAAAATATCAAACACAGATTCATGCTGTCACTGCAATGCTGCTAAATGAACAGTAGGTGGCACCAGAGGAAAGACTTTCACTTTTCAGACCTCAGTAGAGCAGAGACTGTTTACATACTTATTTATTTGATATTCTTACAATTACACGAGGTTGAAGTTTAAATAAATAAATTTACAGCTGTGTCCAAACTGATCAGAACACTTTCTTAATAATAATGTATTGAAGTCTAATTCCACATATTAAAAATATAGAAGACAAAAAAAGTGGTTTTGTTGAGATTTCTTTTTGTTTTCCCCACATAAACAGAAACACATTTTGAGAGAAAGTGTAAGAATTTCACTTTTTTATCCTCAAATTTTGACATTTTTTTTTTCAAAACTTAGATTATTTATCTAAACAATTTGGCTTGTTCTTCCCAAACTTTTGACTTAAATCCAAAAAGAAATATTTTTATCTCAAAACTTTGACCATTCATCTGATAGTTTTGACTTTTTATCTCAAAAATGTATTTATTTTCTTGTTGTTTTATATTTTTTCTCAACAAATCTACTTCTTATCCAAGAAATTTGACCGTTTTTTCTCATAACTTTTGAATTTCTTTCACATAACTTTAACTATTTCTAAAAAAAAAATTGCAATTCATTGCCAAAATTTAAACTTCAATCACAAAAATTTAACTTTTTCCTGATTTTTTTAAAACCTTTTACCTAATAATGCTGACTCTTTATCTCCAAAATATATTTTTTTTCTCGTTATTTGACATTTTCTCCAAATCTCAAATTATTATCCGAGAATTCTGACTATTTTTTATCTCATAAATTTGTCTTCAAGCTCAAAATTTAGAATAAATTTCACATGACTTTGACCATTAATCTTAATTTCTTTTGCTATTTATCCCAAACTTTCGACTTTAATCTGAAAAATTCAGCTTTTTCTGATTTTTTTTAACCTTCTATCTAATAATTCGGACTCTTTATCTCCAAAATTTTAGTTCTTTTCTTGTTATTTGACATTTTTCTCAACATATCAATTTTTTTTAAGGAGTTCTGACTATTTTAAAATCTCATAACTTTGTCTTTAAGCTCAAAATTTTGACAATTTTTCACATAACTTTGACTATTTCTCTAAGAAAATATCGCTATTAATCCAAAACTTTTGACTTTTATCACAAAAACTCAACTTGTTTTTAGATTTTTTTTTTTACCTTTTATCTCATCATTCTGACTTTCTATCTCCAAAAATGTATTTTATTTGACATTTTTCTCAGCATCTCAACTTATTTATCAAGGAGTTCTGATTTTTTTAGTCTTTAAGCTCAAAATTTTGACATTTTTTTCTTAAAATGTTGCCCTTTTATCGCAGAACTTTAATTTTTTATCACAAAATTTCAATTACTACTCAGAAATTTGACACAAAAATTCCCATAACTGATCATGGTCTGATGAGGAGAGGGGTACGTATTTAGTTTGTCAGAAAAAGTGCATTTCTGCTTCAGCATTTTCTTTAAATCACTTTAAATGTGTCCATATTTGTCATAATTTCCAACATGTTTTGCATTTATTGACAAAATAATGAAGCATTTGCACTTTTATTTCCATCATAATAAACAAATGTATGAGAATTGAGATGTGGTGCTCAGCATTTCAGCATCCAGCATTTGCTGCAAGGAAATGCGAGCCCCCCTCTTCATTCCGAGCTGAACTTTCAACAAATTCAAATTCGCAGGATGTGTTTTTTTGTGTGTTTTTGAGAAATTGAGCTGAGTTCGTCTTCATGAACCAGCACAGAAACCTGTTTCTGCTAATTTAATATTTAACTGCAATAATTAATAAATCAGGGTTAATCAGACTTTTCTTTCTCACTTAGACGCTAAAAACTGAGGCTCTCAAAGATCAAAGTTGTGGCTTTTTCCATTAACATCTCCATTTAAATCCTTCTCAGTTTGTTCTCCATTCAATTTCATACTTAAATACTCCAAACATACTGTGTGTACTATGATATTTGAATCCATTGCCCCCCCCTTTTTTTATTTTACTTTTTATTTTTATTATTATTATTATTATTACTATCATGATTTTTTTTTAAATTATCATAACTTATCTATTTATTTTTATTTATTTATTTATTTTCCTCTCTCTAAATTATTTATCCACCCCCTTTTTTAAATTTTTTTTTTTACTCTTCTTTTTATTATTATTACTATCATGATTTTTTAAAATTATTATTACTTATCTATTTATCTTTATTTATTTATTTATTTTCCTCTCTCTAAATTATTTATCCACCCCCCTTTTTTTTTTTTTTTTTTTTTATTCTTCTTCTTCTTATTATTACTATCATGATTTTTTTTTAATTATTATTACTTATCTATTTATTTTTATTTATTTATTTATTTTCCTCTCTCTAAATTATTTATCCACCCCCTTTTTTTTAAAACTCTGCTTCTCCCTTTCCTTCTGTTCGTGTTCAATTAATCTTTTTTCTTCAATTAATTCTAAAAACTTTGTTAAAATGTTTAAATATAATGGTAAACATAAAAATGGAATCCATAACAGAAAATTGTAAAAGGAGACATGAATGTATATTTAAAATGTATGCAATATTTTTTTCACAATAAAACATATTTGACATTTACATCTCCAAAAACCAATATCAGAATTTAAAAGTGAACTAAAAGTCTTTATTTAGAGGAGAAGTGCAGAAAAACTGCTGCAGAATTTGATCTGAAATCTCAGTTATTCTTGGACCAAATCGAGCTCCACAGGTTGTTTTTTTTTGCTCTAATGTTTCAAAGATTTAAACCTGAGGCTGCTTGTTAATAACTGTAATAAATTATAATTTCAGATGAAGTAACAGTTGAAGACAAAGTGAGCACAGAGTGAGTTCAGATCTCAGGTTGGTACAAAGACTCTGCTTCACGCTGAGTTTCCTGCAGCTTCAGGACTCCTGCGGCCGCTAATGGAGGAGCGTGAGCGGCCGCATGTGGAGGGAAGGTTATTCACGCTCACCTTTTTACAGACGCCACAGAAACTACACACGGAAACGACTCTGGACGGTTGCATCACCGGCTGGAGGAAAGTTTACTCCAGGAAGAAAAAAGTTTGGGACGACTGGGTCAAAAACAAGTTTAGAAACTGTCGCTGCGAGGGGTAAAAACCTGGAGGGCGTCGTTATTTTACCTCTTAACAACTTATATAAGATTCATAGAACATAGTCTAAGAATAAACAGTCAAACATCTGAGCCTTTTACCGCAAAATCTTTCATTTTTCACATTTGAGTCAACAACAAAAATATTCTGACCTTTTATCTCAAAATTTTTCTCAACATTTAGACTTTTTGTCCAAATATTTGGACCCTTTGTCTCAGAGTTTGACTTTTAGTGTCAGAAAAACGACTTTTTATCCCAGAATTTTGACTTTCTAATTCAGAAATATAATTTTTAATCTCAACATTTTGAACTTTTGTCTCAGAATTTTGACCTTTTTTGGATCAAAAATTTAATTTTCTTTATTTTTATCTCAATATTTGGACCCTTTATCTCAGAAATATGCCATTTAATCTGAAAGACTTTTATGTTGTAGCTCAATATTAAGACCCTTTGTCTCAGAGTTATGACTTTTTGTCTGAAAAAATCCAACTTTTTATATTACTAACTCACATTTATTTTAGAATTTTGCCTTTTCATCTAAAAATTTTGACATTGTAGTTCAATATTTGGACCCTTTGTCTCAGAGTTTGACTTTTAGTGTCACAAAAACGACTTTTTATCCCAGAATTTTGACTTTCTAATTCAGAAATACAATTTTTATCTCAACATTTTGAACTTTTGTCTCAGAATTTTGACCTTTTTTTGATGAAAAATTTAATTTTTTTTATTTTTATCTCAATATTTGGACCCTTTATCTCAGAAATATGCCATTTAATCTCAAAGACAAAAATATTCTGACCTTTTATCTCAAAATTTTTCTCAACATTTAGACTTTTTGTCCAAATATTTGGACCCTTTGTCTCAGGGTTAAAACTTTTTTTTTCACAATTTAGATGTTTTATCTCAGGGTTTTGACGTATATTCTCAAAAGTTGCAGTTTTTGTTTCAATATTTTGACCTTTAACTCATAGTTTTGTACCAAGAAAATTCAACTTTTTATCTGAATATCTGTCCCCCTATCTTGTCATTTTGACCTTTACCCCCTCCCCTAAAAAAACCCCCAACTTTTTATCTTACTAATCAACTTTTATTTTAGAATTTTGCCTCTTCAACCGAAAAATTTGACCTTGTAGTTAAATATTTGCACCCTTTGTCTCAGAGTTTCACTTTTAGTGTAACAAAAACGATTTTATCCCAGAATTTTGACTTTCTGATTCAGAAATATAATTTTTATCTCAACATTTTGAACTTTTGTCTCAGAATTTTGACCTTTTTTTGATCAAAAATTTATTGTTTTTAATTTTTATAATGTATGGACCCTTTATCTCAGAAATATGCCATTTGACCTCAAAGACTTTTATGTTGTTGCTCAATATTTAGACCTTTTGTCTCAGAGTTATGACTTTTTATCTAAAAAATCCAACTTTTTATATTACTAACTCACATTTATTTTAGAATTTTGCCTTTTCATCTAAAAATTTTGACATTTTAGTTCAATATTTAGACCCTTTGTCTTAGAGTTTGACTTTTAGTGTAACAAAAATGACTTTTTGTCACAGATTTTCGACTTTCTTATTCAGAAATTCAATTTTTTATCTCAACATTTTCAACTTTTGTCTCAGAATTTTGACCTTTTCGATCAAAAGTTCAAACTTTTATCTCAATATTTGGACCCTTTATCTCAGAAATATGCCATTTGACCTCAAAGACTTTTATATTGTTGCTCAATATTTAGACCCTTTGTCTCAGAGTTATGACTTTTTATCTGAAAAAATCCAACTTTTTAATTCACAGCTTTTCCACGAAGCCAGCTGTAGCCATTTAGATCATTGACGAGACCTATTATACACGTGCATCTTTAGTCACATTCATGTGCGCAACAAAAAAGGAACAATCCCTGACTGTGAACTACAATTTCATGATTTTTGTTATGATTTTTTTCATCTCATAACTTTATCTTCAAGCTAAAAATTTTGACATTTTTTTGAAAAACTTTGACTATTTCTCTCCAAAAAATTTCCCTATTTCATCCCAAACTTTTGACTTTAATCTCAAAAATTCAACTTTTTCTCTTATCTTTTTTAACCTTTCGCTTAATAATTCTGACTTTTAATCTCCAAAACAGTAGTTATTTCTTGTTATTTGACATTTTTCTCAACACCTCAACCTTTTATCTCATAATTCTGATTTTTTTCATCTCATAACTTTGTCTTTAAGCTCAAAATTTTGACAATTTTTCACATAACTTTGACTATTTCTCTAAGAAAATATTGCTATTTATCTAAAACTTTTGACTTTTATCACAAAAATTCAACTTGTATTTACCTTTTATCTCATCATTCTGACTTTCTATCTCCAAAAATTTATTTTTTTCTTACTTGACATTTTTCTCAGCATCTCAACTTATTTATCAATGAGTTCTGATTTTTTAAATCTTTAAGCTCAAAATTTGACATTTTTTTCTTAAAATGTTGCCCTTTTATTGCAGAACTTTATCTTTTTATCACAAAATTTCAATTACTACTCAGAAAATTGACATAATTTAGGTAAAAAAAAAATCCTATCACTGGTCATGTCACCCTACCACAACACATCCGAGCCTGTCCAAACCCATCCACATTCAAAACCCTCCTCAAAACTCATCTTTTTAAAAGTGTTTTTAATGTCTAATTGCTTTTAAATGTATTCCATGTTTTTTTTTTTTTTTGTCTTGTTTTCATTTTTATAGGTTATTATTTTTGTTATTATTACTGTGTTGTTTTAATTGATGTTTTTAATTCTGTAAAGCATCTTTGAGTATCTAGAAAAGCGCTCTATAAATAAAATTTATTATTGTTATTATTATCATGGTCTGATGAGGAGAGGGGTGCTTATTTAGTTTGTCAGAAAAAGTGCATTTCTGCTTCAGCATTTTCTTTAAATCACTTTAAAACCAATGAATTTTGACCTCATGGATCTACAGGTATAAGCTCTGAAACACAGCATGGAAAATAGATCAGAATAAGGTTTGAGGTGAGAGGTTTAGAGAAACTCTGAGCTTTGAGACTTTACACAGCAAACAGAAACACACACACACACACACACGTGCAGTATAAACACAGCGTCCTTCAGCTTCCCCCCACAGGTCCTGCTCCTTGTTGAGCTCTATCCTGGTTAAATAATTCAGCCTCAATAAACCAAGTTCATATTTTTATCAGCGTCAGTGGAGGAAAAATCGACCTCCGGACTCTCGGATGCACTTTTCCGCTCCGTGTAGCCGAGATTCGTCTCTTTGTGCGGGAACATATGGAGCAGCCTGAGGGGAAGCGAAGGGGACAAAAGAAGGGTCGTCCTGCCAAAGAGGAAGTGGGCCGTCGATAAAACGCTGCCTCCATTAAAGAGAGGAGAGAAACTTACGATCTTTACTTTCAACAGCGACTTCTCCGCACGATGAGAGGATGAGAGGATGAGACAGAGGCAACATTAGACACAATACAAACAATAAACACACACGTGGAGTCAAATGAAACAGAAAAACATCAACAGTTGAGACAGAATGTGTGAAAAAATGAAACATGAGACGATTTGATGTCACACACACACACACACACGCGCTGGATCCATGACACACTTTCATCAGGATGATTTTTAAAGGTAGGTAACCCAGTTTTTTCAGGTTTTAGAAAAGAGGTTGCTCCATAAATCATTTCTGATGCTCATCATTAAAAAAGGGGAACTGCAAAAATACACAAAGATCTTCAAAGACGACAAAGATGCTTCATAACACAAACATTTATTCAAAACACTCCTTTTCTGTTTGACCTGAACATTTTCTAGATTAAAGACTTAAGAGTTAAGATACTAAAATTGAAAAACTGGCTTTGTTTTGATTCCTTCTCCTCTCAAAAGTTCAACAGTTTGTCTCAAAATTTCCTCCTTACATCCCAAAATTTTGATAATTTTCTCACAACTTTCTCTTTTTTATCTCAAGCATTAAACATTTTATCCAAAAGTTTTAACTTTTTTATCCCAAAATCTTGACTTAAATGTCAAAAACTCAACTTTTTATCTCAAAATTTTGACCTGTTATCTCAGTTTTTGTACTTTTAATCTGCAAAACAACTTTGTACCTCAATATTTTGAACTTTTGTCCAAGAATTTTGACTTCCTATCTCAAAAATTCCACTTTCTTTCTCAATGTTTTGTCCTTTTATCTCAGAATTTTCCCCTTCAATATCAAAATCTAAACTTATTAGCTCAATTTTTTTACCTTTGTATCTCCAAATGTAACTTTTTATCTCAATATTTCAAATTTTTACCCCCAAATTTTGACCTTTAGTCAAAAATTTTTCATGCTAAATCTCAGATATAAAACTTTTTTTTTCAGAATTTTGACCTTTTATATAAAAAAAGATTAACTTTTATTCCTAACATTTTTACCTTTTGTCTCACAATTGTGACCTTTCATCTAAAAAAATCCAACTGTTTTTCTCACTATTTTGTCTCTTTACCTCAGAATTTTGCCTTTTTATATCAAACATTCAACTTAGTAGTTCAATATTTAGCTAAGATGTGACTGTGACTCAGAAATTCGACTTTGTATTCCAAAATTTTCACTTTTAGTCCCAAAATCTTGGCTTAAATCTCAGAAACTTTGACTTTAATGTCAAAAACTTTGAGTGTAATCCCAATACTTTGACCTTTTATCCCAAAATCTTGACTTACATGTCAAAAATTCAACTTTTTATCTCAAAATTTTGACCTATTATCTCAGTTTTTTTTTAACTTTTAATCTGCAAAACAACTTTGTACCTCAATATTTTGAACTTTTGTCCAAGAATTATGACTTCCTATCTCAAAAATTCCACTTTCTTTCTCAATGTTTTGTCCTTTTATCTCAGAATTTTACCTTTTGACATCAAATATTTAACTAAGTAGCTCAATATTTTGACCTTTGCAAGTCCAAATTTAACTTTTTATCTCAATATTTCAACTTTTTACCCCCAAATTTTGACCTTAAGTCAAAATCAGACAATGATTTAACTTCATAGCTAAATATTTTGACCTTTCAAGTCATGTTTTTGACCTTTAATCTCAATATTTTCACCTTTTATCTCACAATTTTGACATTTCATCTCAAATATTCAATGTTTTATCTCCATATTTTCAACTTTCTTTACAAAATTTTGACCGTTTATCTCAAAAATCCAACTGTTTGTCTCAATATTTTGTCCTTTTATCTCAGAATTTTGCCTTTTTATATCAAACATTCAACTTAGTAGCTCAATATTTTGTTAAGATGTGACTTTGACTCAAAAATTTGACTTTTTATCCCAAAATCTTGGCTTGAATGTCAAAAATTCAACTTTTTACCTCAAAATTTTGACCTGTAATCTCTGTTTTTTAAACTTTTAATCTGTTATCTCAGAATTATTTTTCAGAATTTTGACCAAACATTTAACTTAGTAGCTCAATATTTTGTTAAAATGTGACTTTGACTCAAAAATGTGTCTATGTATCCCAAAATTTTCACTTTTTACTCCAAAATCTTGGCTTAAATCCCAGAGGCTTTGACTTTAATGTCAAAAATTTTGACTGTAATCCCAATACTTTGACCTTTTATCTCAAAAATCCAACTGTTTGTCTCAATATTTTGTCCTTTTATCTCAGAATTTTGCCTTTTTATATCAAACATTCAACTTAGTAGCTCAATATTTTGTTAAAATGTGACTTTGACTCAAAAATGTGACTTTTTATCCCAACATTTTCACTTTTTACTCCAAAATCTTGGCTTAAATCCCAGAAACTTTGACTTTAATGTCAAAAACTTTGACTGTAATCCCAATACTTTGACCTTTTATCTCAAAATTATGACTTAATATGGGCCAATAACATTTCTCAACACTGCAAACAGAGTTTCATGTTTTCCTGTTAAACATCTTGAGTTCAAGTTGGTGAATAATCAGGATAATGTCAGTAAATCAGTGCATCTTTGATTTTTTACAAATATCAATGGTTTGTAGAACAAGCTGAGAAAAATATAAAATCCCTGGCCATAATTTTATGACCAAAAAGAAGGAAAGGTGGTCAGTCTTCAGCTGCTGTGATAAGAGAACAAACATCTGTGCTTTATTTTTAAGGCAATTTAAACTCATTTATTATTCACTGTCTGCATTTATCACTCTGTTTCATCCCTGTTCTTCATCCTCGTGTTTAACGTACAGGACGAAAACCTGCCTGAATTATTCAACTTTATAAAAAGCTCCTTAAAAACATCCTTCTCTCTTTCTCCATATTTCTGTCTTTCTGCACAAACTCATCTTCTGCTCCACAACAATTAAACTTCATTTTTATGCAAAAACAAAAGCGAGCGGACAGCTGAGCTCTGACTCCAATAAAAGCACAGATGCTTCAAAAACACTTAACCTGACACGTCGAGTACGTTTCTCGTTGCTCTTCAGCTACTTTATCATCTATTAATCACTTTTTATCAGAGCAGAGAGAAGCTGATGTAAAACTATGAAACACAAACTGTCGGACTAATTAGCACGGCGCCTCGTTTAGCTTCTCTGACCTTATTAACGTTTTTAACAGCTACGGAAAGTCACATGGTACAAAAGAGGGCAAAGCTGAGGTGATGTGAGTTCAGATTATGATGTGAGAATGTGAAAAAACACATTAGACCACACAAGATGAGATTTAAGAGATAAAATGGAGCAGAAAAAAAGTTCAGATGCTGGATAAAAATGTTGTTTGCAGGTCAAAAAAGACTGGAAAACAAAATCCAGATCCTGATTCTGCCACAAAAACCTCCTGACAAATTTTCCACATATCGCCCCCTAGTGGAGAAGATTTTCCTTTGGTCAGATGTTTACACACAGGGATGGGAATTGATAGGATTTAATTGATACCAAAGCCCTCATCAATTCTCTTATCAATCCATCCTGTGAATTTTCTGTGTCCAAAATGTAGCTTTACAGGTTTTCTGTGTCAATATTTTATTGACTTTATGAGTAAATGAATATGAAATTTACTGGATCTGGATATAAGATTTAATAGAAATAAGTAAAATCTTTTCAAGTGGTCACTTTATCTCAGATCCCTGAGTGTAAATAAATGAAAATATGTTTTTTTTATGTTTCATTGACTGAAGTAGGCCACTTAAAAAAGCTTTGAGTTGTTTGGGACCTTGAGTTTGAGATATTGGAAACTGCATTGATCTGATCATATTTAGCATATATGGATATAACTTTGGAACTTTGGAACAATGGACTGCCGGTCACTCATTGGTCAGAGAATGTCGTCTCTGCAGCTTCTGACTCTGAACAAATCACTTACAAGAGGCAAAGGAATAAGTCAGCGACGGGTTTTTAATGACATTTAAACCTGACGGCACAGAACCAGACTGAATGAAGACAAAATACAGCCCTAAAATGCTCCTTCATGATTCCTAAAGAAGTTAAAAGTCCTTTTTAAACCAAAAAGAAGTTAACAGCAAAGATAGTTGGCTTTAAAGAGTCTTTTAAATTAAATCAAAGTTGGTCGGTGCAGGAGCGATCTGTCTGCCACGAGAGTCTTTAAGCACCAATCNTAAAGTGATCTCACTGGATCCAGGGAAGAGTTGATGTCAGGAAGCAGCTCCTTCGTTTTCCTCCGCGTGCAGCAGCACCAGGCTGTTGTTTACCTCCGTTGTCATGACGACCCACATTGAGCCGCTGTATTACTTTAATGAAATCTTTTTAAAGCTTTTTTTTTTTCCTTTAAAGACCACGGTGGCACATATGTTCGTACAAAATGATGTTTGTGTGGCGTTATAGATGAACATGCACGCACTTCTGCGCAGCACTTTAGCGCAGCTGTGTTATAAGATCCACGCCCACCGTGAGTCTGTAGTCGGGCTAGAGGAAAAGATAAACAAACCCAGTAGAGACGAGTAGAGTAGAGCTGGAACTGTATAGTGGAAAAGCGCCATAACTGAGCCCTCCTCAGAAACTGCTCCCCCTGGTGGCTGCTACAGTTTCAATCTCCTCATTCATTCAGATGAGAGGTGTTAAAACTTTAAAAAACTAATTTCACCTGTAGAAATGTTTCTCTCCTCCTTACGCTGCAGTGATACGAAGATGTTATTTTACTGCTTTGTGTTCAAGTCTCTTTGTTCTGAGGTTTTTCATCAGTTATTAGACGATAAAAACAGGTTATAAGTTTAGTTTATGATTTGACATTTCAATATTAACCATATGTGGACTATGCAAACTGCTATGATTGACTTTTTGTCTTAGATTTATTCAATACAGGTTTTTAAGGGAAGCAGATCACGCCCACTGTGAGTCTGTAGTCGGGCTAGAGGAAAAGATAACCAAACCCAGTAGAGTCGAGCAGAGTCGAGGAGTGTTGTGTTATTATCAGTTGTGTTGTGCAGAAGTCAGATTAATACACAGCTAACAGCCCTATCAGACAACTGTTAAAATTCATATTATGGCAAGAACCAATCAGCGAACTAAAGAAGAAGAAGAATCTCCAACAGAAATTTGAGCCGAGAGGAGCGAGAGACTAAGAGACTGAACCTGGAGCTTCAGCTCTGCAAACTCACACATGCAGCACAGCGCAGGAGTGATGCGAGCACGTGGCCGTTCTCCGAGCGCTGGCTCCACGCTCGCTCCGTCAGCTGAGCGAGGTTCGGAGGAGAGCGAAGACATCGATACGAGTCGTGGGAGACCTTCCCTCGCCGCCCCCGCCGCCACGCCCACACATCATCATCATCATCATCACCATCATCATCGCATGACTCCCTGCTGCTTCAACACACACCAGCTCACGCACCCATCAGCATGCACGCACACGCTGCCTTATTTATAGCAGCACACACACCAAAACACACACACACACCAAAACACACACACACTGACTCGGCTGTGCTGGGTTACATAACGGCGACCTACTAAAGCAACGCGGCACGTGACCTGCGTGAGATGATGTTGAACTCTGCTGAGGGTTAGGCCTGCCGTCTCACACACACACACACACACTCGCACACACACACACACACCCCTCCCCCGACTCAGGCTGACATCACTGCAGGCCTCAAGGCTGCTCTCATCAGCCGGTTTCTAGGCAACGCTGTCGTCCACAGGCACAACCAACGCACGTTTAATCTGGGAGGCTAAGAGACGGGATAAAAAAAAAAAAAAAGAAGAAAATAAGACGGAAAATAAAAAAAGCCACAAATGTTCAAGAGAGAAAATCTGATGTCCCCGACAGAGCTGAGGCTGATCCCGACGTAGAGAGGAAGAAAACGCGAAAGAGGACGAGAGAGAGAGAGCATGTGTGAATCTAGGCCATCTTCTGTGCCTCGTTGTTACCATCTGTTTAACGGGATCAGGAGCAGGACCACCTTTCCCCTCTACGTGCACACACACACACACACACACACACACACACCTGCAAGCTTTCATTAAAGGAAAGAGGATAAACTGGAACCCCGACGGTTTCCTCTTCAAATTAACCTCCAAACATCTGCACGTAGAAATCAATAAAAGATTAAATCTGTGCAAGACTTTAACCCAAGAAAAAAAGGAATAAAAACATTTTTCTTTACATTTCCTATCGGGTAACACTTTACTTTACAGGTCAGGAGTCAATCACTCCTGAATTTCTTGAAAATAAGTATGTAACTTCTTTAAAATAATATCCAAATTTAACTGTAAAACATTATAACAGCGATTCCCAACCTGTGGCCCGCGGCCCCCCGGTGGGCCGCGAAAGTATTGCGAATGGGCCGCCAAATTCCTCCCCAAAAAGTCTGGTCCAAGTGAAGTGTAAATACAAGATACAAATAAACAGAATAATGTTAATAATGTTAAAACTCAGCCATGTTTAAAGGAAATTAACAATGTTCAGATATTCATATATAAAAAAATAGTCCTTTAAGAAGGTGTGTAACAGCCAAATAGGTAACATGACCTGAAACTTAACAATGAATTGTAACAAGTTGTTACATTTTGGGGAAAAAGTTCTGACGTTTTGGGCTCAGCATCTGTTATATTATTGAAAAGTTATTACATTTTGGGTTTATTACATTTTTTTAATCACATTTTGGGTTGCTGTTACATTTCAGGTCATTGTTACGAATAACAAGGCATTTTATATAAACAAAGTAATTGTTTTATTACCATGTTATCGGCTTTATTCTTGTTATTGTTTTTATGTGACTGACTGTATGGCTGACTATGAAACATGTGCTGCCGTTTTGGCCAGGACTCCCTTGTAAAAGAGATTTTTTTTTTTAATCTCAATGGAAAAACTCCTGGTAAAATAAAGGTTCAATAAAAAAAAAAAATCCTACGTACTTATTGGGTCAAAGGTGGGCCCCAACATTTTTGAGACTTAAACGTGGGCCCTGAGTTGGAAAAGGTTGGGAATCACTGCATTATAAGCCTACTTATAGAGGTATATCATTCATCTATAATTTCGTACGTGATCTTCATTATGCACATGTACAAACTACAAAGTATTGAGGAACCTGGTAAAACTATATAAGTGCAATAATGCAACTATGCAAAATGTTCATTTTGCATTAAAAAAACTAAAATATCCTATAAGTGCTAATATCCTTTACACAATGATGTGGGTTTTTAATGAAGCGCCGCCTGAGGGGTCAAAGGTCACGGCCATTCAATGTTGGTTTTGGGCCATAGACTGTATAATGAGTGGACGTAACGACGTTCAGCTCAAACTGAAGCCTCCAGCAGATGCTCCGCCCCCTGGTGTCTGGCTGCAGTATAGGTCATAAGCCCCGCCCCCTGGTGTCTGGCTGCAGTATAGGTCATAAGCCCCGCCCCCTGGTGTCTGGCTGCAGTATAGGTCATAAGCCCCGCCTCCCCATGTATTCCAGTTATGAGCCGGGAAAACTTAAAAAAATTACGATACCTCGTAGAAACGTTTCTCTCATCTTTACACTAAGGTAGTATGATGATGTCATCTGGCTGCATGGTGTTCAGGTGTTTTTTTTCTGAGAAGTTAGTTTCTCATTAGTTATTGGACGTTAAAAACCGTGATATAAGTTTCGTTTTACGATAGTTGACAGCTGCCGTTCGTGAGTAGTTTTTATCGGGGATATAAGAAACTTCGGGAAAGAGCCAAAAGGAGACTAAACCTTCTGAAGAAGAAGAAATAAATATTTTTATTTCTCTTTTTTACTTGGCTCCACCGGAAATTCTCTACTGCGCAGACTCTGGCTGCACAATGGCGGCTAGAGAAACGGGGTTTTTTGGCTTCAAAAACGTAGAACGGTGACAGGCAGAAGCACACCGTCCATTCTATCCGTCCACTCTAACAGTCAATGTTTTGGGCCTTGCTGCTTACGTGCAGAGATTTCTCCAGATTCTCTGAATCTTTTGATGATATTATGGACTGTAGATGATGAAATCCATCAATTCCTGCAGTTGGACAAAGTTGAGAAACATTGTTCTTAAACTGTTGGACTGTTTGCTCACGCAGTTGTTGACAAAGTGGTGAACCTGGCTCCATCTTTGCTTGTAACAGACTGAGCCTTTCCTCAACTTTCCCGGTGTTTTATTGCCCCTGTCCAAGCTTTTTTTTGGCAAAATGAGTGAATATTTGCAAAAAAACAATAAAGTTTATCAGTTAATACATGAAATATTTTCGTCTTTGTAGTGTATTAAATTGAAAATAGGTTGAGGGAGATTTTCAAATCATCATATTCTGTTTTTATTTACATTTTACACAGTAACTCAGCTTCATTAGAATTGGGCAACAAAAAATTCACATTCTGTCTGGTAACTTTATCTTTTGTCTTCTATTCCTTTATCCAACTCGACTCAAATGTTCTTGTTGTTCTTGTTGTTGACAAACAGGCCTCAGAGCAACAATCAGAGAGAAGATAAACAGATTAAACACATGACTGTTGTTGGCCGGATGTTTGCTGTAGCTTCAGGAACCAGAGTGACGCTGCTGTCACATCAGGGCAGAGACACATCTGCCGCTTTGATCCCTGATGAACCAGTTACTCAGCTCAACTAACCAGGCAACGCTAAATAAGAGCAGGCACACGGCAAAAACTGAAATCTAAGCAAGTCATTATGTTTTATTTTTAGTAAAATTTGTCTGACTATTCTTGATTTGAGACACATTTACTAGACAAGGTCATAAAAATGTCTCATTTCAAGTTTTTTAAAGACAAAAATGAGGCATCAATTGCTTGTAACAAGTAAAAAAAAAATATGCCAATGGGATAAGATAAAAGATTCTTGTTTTAAGACATCTTTCTAATTTCAAGAAACTTCCGTCTTATCCCATTTGCAGATTTTCTTGACTTGTTACAAGCAATTTACACCTCATTTTTGTCTTTAAAAAACTTGAAATAAGACATTTTTATGACCTGGTCTGGTGAATGTGGCTCAAATTAAGAACAATAAGACAATTTTTACTACAAATAAGACAAAATGACTTGCTTAGATTTCTGTTTTTGCAGTGCAACGTTAAATCAGTCCACACAGACAGAGTGAGGGGAAAGTGAATTTAGGATTAACCGTAGTTCTAGAGCAGTGGTTCCCAACCTTTTCCAATTCAGGGCCCACTTTTAAGTCTCAAAATTTTTTCGCGGCCCACCTCTGACCATATAATTATGGGGGCTGTATAGCGCCTTGTTAGTGCTTGATTTGTAACAAAGACCCGAAATGTAAGAAAAAAAATGTAATAAAACCCGAAATGTGATAACTGGTCAATGATGTAACAGATGCTGAGCCTAGAAGGTGATAGTCATTTGCCCACGATATAACAACTTGTTAAATGTTGGGTCAGTGATTATAGTCTTGGGATATACAACATTTGTTTAATCAAATTTCAGGGTTTTGTTAAATTTGGAGTCATGTTACATGTTGGGCTTTAACTTGCCCTCTTCAAGGACTTTTCTTATATACAAACGTTTGAACATGTTGAATATCCTTACAAATGTAACCAAGTTTTAATATTTAAACATTATTCTGTACATTTGTATCTTAATATAGCTACCCTTCATTAAAATTCAGACTATTTTGAAAATGATTTGGCGGCCCACTTGCAACATCTTTGCGGCCCACCAGGGGGCCACGGACCACAGGTTGGGAATCACTGTTCTAGACAAAACCCAGAAGCTTCTCTCCACAGCTGATGCTTTTCAATCCAAACCATTTAAAGGTTTTTAGACGAATAGAGACAACTTTAACAAACTGAAAATATTCACAGGATTCGGGATTTCTTTAGGGTTTATTAGTTCACTGTAGCTGACGCGGCTATAAACATCTGACATAAACATCGACAACTTGAGTTATAAAGTTTGCAAAAATAATCCAATTGTGATTATTTATCCCAAATTGCCAGGCTTTGTGTAGGAAATGAACATTACTGACATTAATTATGGCTCAACAAAAAAACCCCATGTCTTTGGTTTTTGCTTCTCATCACTGCTTTTTGCCCATTTAAGTTACTTGTCAACCCTTTTTTTTTTGCCATTTTTGTCAAGTTTTATCCAACTTTCTACCAATTTTTGAAATGCCTTTGGGCATTTTTAGAGACTTTCCACAGTTTTCGTCACTTTCTTCACCATTTTTAGCTTTATTCTGACAAATTTCCAAGTTTTCTCCCAATTGTCTTGCAATTTTTTGTTGCTTTGTGTCCATTTAAATCACTTTTCACTCTTTCTTTGACACTTTATGATCATTTTTAGTAACCTTCTGACAATTTCTCAAGTTTTCTCTTAGTTTTTTTTTTCTGTTTTGCTGGTTTTTGTCACTTTAAGACCATTATTTGCATCGATCTGACTTTTCCAAAGTTTTATTCAATTTGCCATTTTTGATGCCTTTGACCAATCTTAAAACTTTAAACAAATTTTTGCACCTTTTCTACAATTTTTTTGCTTTTGTCTGACTTCTTCCCAAGTTTTCTAATTTTTTTCTAGCTGATTTCTGTCACTTTTAATCACTTTTTTTTCTCCTCTGTCTGACTATTATTAAGTTTTCTCCCAATTTTCTTGTCATTTTTGATGCCCTGAGCCATTTATAAGACCTTTTTACTGTTTTTTGTCACTTTTTTTCAATCAGTTTTAGCTTCCTACTGACAATTATCCACATTTTCTCCCAATTGTCCAGGAAATTTGTGTTGCTTTGTGTCCTTTTAAATAACTTTTTACTTTTTTTGCCACTCTTTGATCATTTTTAGCTGACTTTTTCCCAAGTTTTCTCATTTTCTCTGCTGATTTTTGTAACTTTTACACCATTGTTTGCACCAATCTATCACTTCGAAAGTTTTACTCAACTTGCCATTTCCAATGCCTTTGACCAACTGTAAAAAAATCAACTAATTTTTTCACTTTTTTCACCATTTTTAGCAATCCTCTGACTATTTCCCACATTTTCTTGCAATTTCTTTTGCAAAATTTTCCTCACTTTGAGACACTATTTTGCCTCTGTCTGACTTTTATCAAGTTTTATCCCAATTTTCTTGCACATTTTCGCTGCTTTGTGTCCATTTAAATCACTTTTCACTCTTTCTTTGCCACTTAAAAAACCAATATTTGGCAACCTTCTGACTATTTACCAAGTTTTCACTCAAATTCTTTTGCAGATTCTTGTTAACAAATGGCATTGCCCGACCATTAACCATGAGTGAAAGAAAAGATTTGTGTTGTCATTCATAATCTTTGAAAAAAGGCCAAGAAATCATAAATTCTGCTGGGGTATGTAAACTTATGAGCTCAACTGTAAATGTAAAACAACAACATGGACACACGATGACACCATGCTTTCTGCACCTCTGACCCTTTGCACGTGCTCAGTGATTTATATTAGTCTCTTTGGCTCATTTGCACAGGTTTAGCTGGTGCAAAAGACTTTTATTAGATAACTTTTATCATAACAACTTTGATTTGCATCCTTGGTCCAATAAACAGTCAGAAACTCAAAGACTACAAGTTTAAAGTACAAAGAAAACCACCTTAACTGTTGTATATTTGACACATCTGGTCTCTTTTTTCCATACATAAGATGATGTATGTTCAAAAACCAGCACAGAAATGGTAGATGTAGCTCACGTATAAACATGAAAACAGGGCGTGGATGTGATGAAACCTACCTGTGAAGGTAGGACGCAGAATCAGAGGTTGATGAAGTAAGAAGAGGAAGTACAGGAGACCAGAAATGAAGATGGAGGTGGAGGTGGAGAGGCGTGAGCTGAAAATGAAATGAGTACAGGGTGTAAAGGTCAACACACACGAGTTGGGTGGCGGCGATGAAAATGAGGATAACATGGTGGTGTGAAGCGTGAAGCGGGGAACACAAGCAGCTGTGGGCTCCTCACACACACACATCAGTGTACGAGTGTGAGCGTGCTAATTAGAAAAGAAACAGCCAACCCTCAGAGGAACGGGCTCTTCCCCTCTGCTCTCTCTCATGACTGAGGGGACCGTTCATTCAAAATGCATGTGAGCGGTGAATTATTGATTGTGCTTTTCATTTCCCGCTCATACAGCAGAGATGTGAGTTTAAAAAGACATGAGCTGAGCTGCTGCAGGTGCACGTCCATCAAAACACTTTCCTCTGCGCTCCGGCTACGCAGGACACCGACCATCAGAAAAGCAAACGGATCATCCTTTAACCCGAGCTTCCAACACGGAAACAGCTTCGACTTTCATTTTTAACCACTACACACTCATGTTTCTATTCACGTAAACACTTGAGCTGAAGGATGAGACAGGAAACAGGAAGTGGATTCAAAACTGCACTAAAAAACCTGAAATCTAAGCAAGTCATTCTGTCTTATTTGTAGTAAAAATTGTCTTATTCCTCTTAATTTGAGCCACATTCACCAGACCAGGTCATAAAATGTCTTATTTCAAGTTTTTTAAAGACAAAAATGAGGCATCAATTGCTTGTAACAAGTCAAAAAAATCTGCCAATATATTAATAGAAGATATTAATATCCCAATATCAAAGATATAAATGATGTAGATTTTCCCAGCTCACCCTGCACGTACAGCTCAGACAGTCGCATGATTATTGGTGACTTTCTGTTCATGTTGATGATTGACAGTGAGCTCTGATCAATTTACCGTACTTTCCACATCCTGTTATAATATGATGCTTTTATTTTTCTGGAAAATGGTTAGTTTTCTCTAATCCCAGAGTCATATCGTATCGTATCAATATCTAGATATCTAGCATTAACATCAAGATATGAAATTTTATCCATATTGTTCAGCTCTAGTCTACAGACAGATTTAGTGATTTCTAGAACATAAGTAAATGTAGAGGCTTGAAAATCTGCACATTTAGTGATACCCATGTTTAAAATATGGGAAAACAGAACAACCTCTCTTTAAAACTGAAAATTAATGAACATTAGTGAACACATATGCTGAAAATCTTTCTCCTGAGTTACATTTTCTTACCTCACTCATAACACAGCACCGGTATTTATATAAACACATTCATATAAATACTGACAGGGACCTTTACTAGAGATAATACAAACAAAACTAAGTGAGAATTAAACTTGTAGTCTTGCATTTGCAGTTGTGTTTACAAGAAGCAGAATATTTTGACTTTAAACTGCTTACGAACTCTAAACAGAAATAAAATGCTCTTACAAACAGCCTGCTGTCATTTAACCCCAACTCTATTAGTAACCGCCGACCTTTCCTCACTAAAATCAGAATCAGTTTCAAAAACACAATCTGGTCCAACAGTGAAACCACGTTAAAGACGACCTGCACATTCACTCCAAGCACATCACACGATAAACAAGCACAACTCTGCAAATAAACATCTCTCATTTCATCCTCCTCAAACATCGTTCTTTAGCTCACTGGGATCTTATTATCAGCATGGGAAAGAGATTTTCCAGAGATTGCAAAAAGAACAGCTTGATACCGCTTAGAAATGTAAAAAAAAAAAAAATGTGTTGCTTCGTGGGAAAACTATTGCCAAAATTACAAATTGGCAGTTTTTTAAAGTTGTAGGAAGCTTGTACACCCCTCCAAAATAAAATGAAAGCACACAAACAAAACTCATGCCTTGACACAGAGAGATCTGAAAGCTGCTAAACTAACACGGTAAAGAAAGTAGATTGAAGTTCAGGTGTAAAGGAAACAGTTTCAACAAACCCTGAGTCATTCAGAAACGTCACGTACCTTGTTCCGAAGCCCCCCCTGGTGCCCGTGGGGGAGTCCAGGCTGTCTCCTGGCTTGGCCGGCCTGTCGCGGTTCATTTGCTGCAGGATGGAGCTCAGCTCGGTGATGACGGTGTTCTTGGAGTCCGGCGTGGATGGGGGGCTGCGCAGCTCCGGGGGCTGATCGCCCCACAGCTTGGATGTCCTTTGAGTAGGAGTCCTAGGAGGTTCGGAAGATGAAGTGGGGGGAGCGGGAGCCTGAGGCGGCGCCCCGTAGGACTCCGGGGGCTCCTCGATGAGAGCGTCGTGGTAAAGCGATGCTCTGTTGATGACGGACTTGCCCTTGGGTTTGGGGGGGACGGGAGGCCGATCCACCAGGAAAGCGTGTCCGTCCGCGGTGGCGTAGAGACTCTCCAGAGCGCTGTCGCAGAAGCCGCCTTCCGACGACAGCGTGGAGATGCTGGAAACGGTGCTGGTGGTCTCCATGTGCTGAGGATCCCCGCTACTGCGGCTGTCCACCTCCTCGATCCCCGAGTCCCCCACCCCTGACTCTGAATCCGGTGGAGGAGGAGGGTACGATGGGGGCATGTTGTTCGCCACCCGTTTGTGCTGATCGGAGACCGGTGGAGGGGCGTGGGCGTGGTACGGGGGAAGAGGAGGGCCGCCGTTCCGTCTCTGATGATGGAGCATCTCTGCGATGGCGCTCGCCTGGTCGTCCGGGATGTCGATGCTGTTGGCGAACTCCAGAGGCGGCGGGAGAGGATCTGAGAACTCAAACTCCTCATCGATGTCGACTGATGCCAGAGGGGGAGGAGGGATCCTGAAGGGCAGCTTCACCGGCTCATCCATTGACTCGCCTAAAGGGATACTCCTCCTCCGCGATGGCGGCGCCTGAGGATTGGACAGAGTTGCTTTTAGAGGATCTGGTTGGTTGGGGTCTTTCAGCTCTGATGGCCTGTTGCTGTCTTGCCCCTCCCCTTCCTGGTTATTCACCTTATTATTTGCGTCAGTGTGAACCATCAGTAACCCAGCATTCTTAGGCTGTGACGTGTCAGCAACATCTGCCGGCGCACTTTTCCTCTCCTCGACCGCTTTATGCTGCCGTTCTTCCCGCGCGCCGTCAGACTCGTACTTCTGCTCCGTCATCTGCCTCTGCAGGCCGCCTCTGCCGGGTCGGCCCNCTCTTGCCGCTGCTGCTGGTGGAGGGCTCCTTGACGATGATGGTGGGGATCGGGATGGAGGAGCAAGTTCGTTCTACGGGCGTCGTGGGCATCGAAACTGGACCCGAGGGACTTGCTGGCACGTGTTTCTCGGGACTGTCCTCGACGTTGGACTGCTTTACTAACATGCCCTTCCTTCGGGCTGGTTTGGCTGGAATATACAGAGTCTTATTGCCCACTTCGGAGTAAGGGTTCTCCGGCACCGGCGTGCGCCCTCGGATACGTGTGCTCTCAAACTGCTCTGAGCTTTGCCGGTAATATCCACGCCTTAGCGTACCCACATCCCGGCTTATGGTGGTCACTGCGTTGGGAGAGTTCCCTGTGAAACTTGGCCGCGTAGTGCCGTAGTTCTTGGACACGGGGCCCGAGTTGTATCCCGGTGGTGAAGGGGGTGAAATGGCAGGAGGAGGCGGGATGTCCTCTGAGGTGTCAGGCATAGAGAGACTACGGGAGAACTTGAGTAAGGGAGGAGTGAGGTATCCCTGTTTGTCATCCTCTGTACCTGAAACCAAGCAGAAAGAAAAATTATCTAAGCACCTCAGGGTCACATCCCTATTTTTCTATTTCGAGCGCAGCCTCATTTCTCTACAAGAAAGGCCACATTTATTCTTACAAGCTCATTTTAACCTCCTAGTCTCCATCGGCCCGCTGGTGCCCCGTTTGCCAATCCTCTGATGTCATCAAAGTCTAAACTGTAACGCCTTTGTCAAACATTGGAACACATCCTGCATCAGAAAGTTTGGATTCTTCACATTTCAGCTGAGTGAAAGAATCACTCTGATCGTGATCACAACAACTGGGATCAGGATGGACAAACCCCAGTAATGCAGTGTAGGACTGCGGGCATGGGACTTATAAGTGAGAGGAAAGGTGGTCTCCTTAGGTCTCAAGTTTGTATAGTTTTCACAACAAAGTAGTTTAATAAGGTTCACCACTTTAAAGAGGACATTTCAGGCAGCAAACAGACAGACAGCACAGGCAAGAGTAGTTATTGTCGTCGAACACAGTCTTAGAGCATTTCCTCCTCAATGTGGATCTGACAAAACTTGACACATTTTATTTTCTTAGACTCCGGGCTACAAGGCAGAAGTATCCCCATCTTGATACACAGAGATCTGATGCCAGGAGAGCCGTATTTGTACAACAACTGCTCTCTGCTTGACTGGCCAGTAGCATTAGCTGAGGCTGCGTAAATGCCCCCTAACAGGCTCGTTTATTGGCTGTCGGCAAGTAACCGATAGCCTTAGCATTCATGCGAAGCCTGCTGAAGCTAGTTGGACAGTTGAAAAAATGTCTTTAGTGCCGTGCATATTCATTCATATTTGATCTGTACAATCCATGACCAGGAGCTACAATTCCAAGATTTTTAGCAAACATTTTCACAGAGGGAACAAAGTTGACTACAAAGAAGACACTGAGCACTTATACAGCTGGTTTTGTTTGCATGAAGTCGTCAAATTGGACCGGAAAATGAGGATGCATCTGCTAATGCTTGATCACCTGAGACTAAAAACTCTCTAACTCCTGCAAAAATTTACCTAAAAAGCTCAAATTTCACCTAGATGTGGATGAGAAGGTGTAGAAGTGATGTGGTGGATGTTTTATGTCTGAGATGAAGTGTCTTGAAGTTACTGATTTTCAAAAATGGTTATAAAAAAATGAAGAGAGAAAAAAATTGTTTCAGCTGCTAAATATATAAAAACATGACATTTCCTGAAACTAGAGACTTTAATCTTTCAAATGATGTGTCACTGATGAATTTTGACCTTATGCTTCTACAGTTTATAAGCTCTGAAATATAGCATGGTAAAAAGGCCAGAATTGGGTGGGGTGTAAAGGGTTAAACCTCTCTTTATCAGACCTGGGGCTTCCTGAAATTTCAAGAGACCAATTAGAAAAGAAAAGTAGCCGATCATAAGGTGCCAGATGCAGGATAAGTGGTATTTCCCTCCGACTCTTTTGAATGAATTGGTGAGCATTTGGTGATTCATCTCAGTGAGGAAAGTTTGTTTGGCTCAGTTACATCCTCACTTTTCTTCCTCTGATTTTTTTCTAACTAGATGAGGATAAAAGTGCCTTGCTCAGGGGGTTTTAATTAATGAGTGACACGATTGGGTTCGGAGCAGAGAGCGTTTCCCAGGGGTGACTTTTCCCTACAAATGAGAGAAGACTCAAAGTGCTGTCGTTGCAGTAATTCCAAGAAGAGGCAAACGTTTTAACTTAAAATAATGATGGCATTGCAAATCAAAAGAGCTGTGAGTAACATTAGCCTGCATGACGTCCCTCTAGTTCAGCAGTCGGGGTTAGGTTTCAGCATAAGCTTAATGACCTCCAATATTATCGCCTGAAAGCACTCTGCTGACTAATTTATCTATAATTAGCTTTAATATGGCTGCAGCACACCGAGCGACTCCTCAGAGCATTAATAGAATATTACAACAAGCTGAAAGTACAAGGTGCTCAAACCGCGAGCTGAAACACACACTTTTACACACACACACATGAAGAGTGGGTGTCATTTCCTGATCGAAATCACAATTCCAGATATCGTGATCATGTGATCGCCAAAGCTGTGATTTTTATTATCCTGACTGACCCAGGATTTGTTGTGTCAGCTGATGTAAAACTTTTAGAAAAGATCCTTTTTTCTTTGGTCAAGGACTTTAAAGATTTTACAAGCACATTGTTTTTTTTAAATTTTGAATCTTTATCTCAAAATTTCATCTTTTTGTCTCAAAAATGACTTTTTATCTCACAACTTCACTTTTCTAGCTCAAAATTTTGTCTTTTAATCTCATAACTGAATTTTTTGGCTCAGATTTTCATCTCTTTGACTCAAAATTTTGACTTAAATATCTCAATACTTTGACTTTTTGTTTCTAAAATTTGACTTTTTATCTCACAACTGCAACTATCTGTCTCAAAACTTTGTCTCATTATATAACAACTTTGGCTTTTTAGCTCAAATTTGGTCTTTTGTCAAAGTTTCATCTTTTTATCTCAGGATTTTGACGAAAATATCTCATTGTTTTGACTTTTTTCACTCCGATTTTGACTTTTTATCTCACAAGTTTTTCTTTCAGCTAGAAACTTGACTTTTTATTGAAAAAAAATTATCTTTTTATCTCAATATATGACCTTTTTTTTTTTTTCAAATTTCAGCTTTAATTCCTCAATTAAATTGACCATTAAATCAAATATTAACTTTTATCTTTTAAGATTTTGGACTGCGATATCAAAATATTGACTTTTTTCTCATTGTTTTGACTTTTTTCACTCCGATTTTGACTTTTTATCTCTTAAATTTTTTCATATCATGATTTTTAGCAAACCTTTTCACAGAGGGAACAAAGTTGACTACAAAGAGGACACTGAGCACTTATACAGCTGGTTTTGTTTGCATGAAGTCGTCAGATTGGACCGGAAAATGAGGATGCATCTGCTAATGCTTGATCACCTGAGACTAAAAACTCTCTAACTCCTGCAAAGTTTTACCTAAAAAGCTCAAATTTCACCCAGATGTGGATGAGAAGGTGTAGAAGTGATGTGGTGGATGTTTTATGTCTGAGATGAAGTGTCTTGAAGTTACTGATTTTCTAAAATGGTTATAAAAAAATGAAGAGGAAATTATCTCAGAATTTTGACGAATATATCTCAATGTTTTGACTGTATTATCTCGAAATGTTGAATTTTTGTCTCCGATTTTGACTTCTTATGTCTTAAATTTTTCTTTCAGCAAGAGACTTGACTTTCTGAAAAAAAAACATCTTTTTATCTCAGTATATGACCTTTTTTTTTTTTCAAATTTCAACTTCAATTCCTCGAAGTTTTGACCATTAAATCAAATATTAACTTTTATCTTTTAAAATTTTGGACTACGATATAAAAATATTGACTTTTTAATGCAAAATTGTTTATAAATACATGTGAAAACAATTCTTATCTTCAGTTTTCATTCGTGCATTAGAGTAATAACTTTTGATGATTCAATGGTTTGATGTAATTTTCTGTCAAGTTTGTAAATGTTACTGTACAGTGTGAAAACTTTACTGAAGAAAATCGTGAATTGAATTGAAATTTCAGAATCTGACAGAACAATCACAGTTAGATCTTTTTCCAAAATCAGCCCTAGTGGGTGTGGGTCCATCATACCTATGGACTTCTGCTTCTTCATGGTGCCTTTCTCCGGTATCCCCAGGAAAGCTCCGGGTACGGTGGGCGGCACCACGGCGACTCCCTGGCGGTCGTGATATGTGGACTGAAAAAAGCAGAGTTCAGTTAATGATGTTTCCACAAACGCTCGTTGCTTCATTAGCTCTCTGCAGGCTCTGGACGCTTACGGGATGTTGTTTCAGTTATGCATCATCTTAAACAAACTGCAACATAAATCTGATCACAAGGGACTTCATTTGTGGAGCGAACATAAACACACTCCAACTTAAAGACGTTTGAAATTAATATTGAACCCAGAAACACAAATGAGGCCCCAGCAGTCTGTAATTTAGGTGATAAATCACAGAAAGTTTTTCTCATGTATGTTCCCTTTAAGGCCTAAAGAAACATCTTGTTTACTCAACTTTAGATTTATAAAGGTAGAGTCAGGATAAATATTACATTACGGGATGTAAAATATAAAAGAAGTATCATGGGAAAACAAAATTATAGATTTATTTAATATCAGCGCTCCTACCTGCCAACATTAGACCCTTAAAAAAAAAGGAGATTTTCTTTGTTTTCAAGAAATGGCTGCGGCATGTGGCTGCAATGAATTGTCATCACAAGGTTTTCACAATGATCTCTGTCTAATAAATCATACAAATGCCTTTATTTTTGTACTTTAAACACTCAAAGCTCCTGTTCATTCGCCATGTTGTCTGCTCATCTCTGTGAGACCGTCAAAAATGTTTGGACACAGAAATTTCCTGCTTGAAAGGCTGCTAAAATGAGTTTACTCTTTTTAAGCCATAATGACAACAGAAACTTCAAAAATGACCCTGATTAAAAGTTGACACAAATGTGTTTGAATGTCTCCTAAAGGTAACCATCCTCACCTGTGATCTATTTGTTTGTAATCAGTGTGTGTGTATAAAAGCTCAGTGAGTTTCTGAGCTCCTGACAGACTCTTGCATCTTTCATCCAGTGCTGCACTGACATTTCTGGATTCTGAGGCATGAGGAAAGAAAAAGAATTGTCAAATTTTCTGCAGGAAAAAGTTAATCCAACTGTATAAAAGAGGAAAGGGATATAAAAAGATATCCAAGGAACTGAGGATGCCAATAAGCAGAGTTCAAACTCTAATGAAGAAGTGGAAAATGAGGGATTCTGTTCAAACCAAACCACGGTCAGGTAGACCAACAAACATTTCAGCTACAACTGACAGGAAAATTGTTCTGGATGCAAAGAAAAAGCCACAA
The DNA here is from genome assembly GCA_008086565.1 of Thalassoma bifasciatum. Lineage (NCBI taxonomy): Eukaryota > Metazoa > Chordata > Actinopteri > Labriformes > Labridae > Thalassoma > Thalassoma bifasciatum. The sequence continues at coordinate 60,282 of RPOG01002125.1, read as the reverse complement.
ATAACTTCAGCTGAAATACAGGACTCTCTGAAAGAATGTGGTCTGGCTGTTTCAAGATGCACAATAAGGAGGCACTTGAGGAAAAATGGGCTGAAGAAGGACANCATTTGGAGAGGAGTCAACAAGGCCTATGATGAAAGGTCCACCATTCCTACTGTGAAACACGGAGGTGGATCACTGATGTTTTGGGGATGTGTGAGCTACAAAGGCTCAGGAAACTTGGTCCAAACTGATGAATGAAGGATGAATGCAGCATGTTATCAGAAAATACTGGAGGAAAATTTACACTCATCAGCCCAGAAGCTGCACATGAGACGTACTTGGACGTTCACACATGACAATGATCCAAAACACAAGGACAAGTGGACCTGCCATTGGCTACAGCAGAAGAAAGTGATGGTTCTGGAGTGGCCATCTCAGTCGGGGCAGTTTTACCATCTGAGAAAATAAAGACCCTCATCCACAACGAGCACAAAAGACTTCAAGCTGTCTTGAAGAACTGGGGGATGGAAACTTTTCATCAGGGTCATTTTGTAAGTTTCTGTTGTCGTTATGATTTAAAAAGAGTAAACACAGTTGTCTGTTCATAAATGTTTTCACCCAACCACTAACCATGAGTGACAGAAAAGTTTTTGGAGTTTCACAGATACTAAACTACATGTGTAAACTTACATTCATATCCGTGGGCGTCACCAAACAGCGACTGGATGGGCGTGGTTTGATGGTGGCGATCTTCATGTCGACAGGCGAGGCCTTGTGGGCGTGCGTCATCTCCTCCACTTTATCTGAAAAACAAACACATCAGAAATTCATCAGCGACGAGAACACGGAGGGAAGGATTTAACTTATAAAGCCTAAGTACGTTTCTCATCGGCCAAACGCAAGCTAATCATTCACAGTGACGCCTCCCGGTGTTTCCACACTGAGTTGCGGATGAAACTAAAACAGAAAAAAAACATTGAAAGAAATTCTTGGTTTAGGGGGAACAGAAGGACTCTGATGAAATGTGTTGGGTGTGTCCAGCCTCACAAGCCGTGCAAGCTCTTTTTTTTTTTTTTTTTTTTTTCCAAACAGCCGACTCAGCAGCATCATCCAACTCTCAGGGTCGTCCTTTCATTGAACGTGAGGTAAGCGATGGATGTGACGTCTGTCAAGCTTGCCGTTGGCTTCCTCAGCCTCAGTTTTTGTCGTGAGAAAGGCAGATAACGGCAAATTTGTCAGAACTAAACTTCCCTCTGGTGTGTGATGATGCCATCAGATCGAGGCCGCCCGAAGAGATCTGCTCAGAGAAGCTACATGCTCGCCCTGATCTGGCGGCGCCGCTGCGACACCTGCCGCGGCACGCGCTCTGTCTGTCTGTCTCAGGTGTGAAAGAAAAAAAAAAAAAAAAANTTTTTTTTTTTTTTTTTTTTTTTTTTCCAAACAGCCGACTCAGCAGCATCATCCAACTCTCAGGGTCGTCCTTTCATTGAACGTGAGGTAAGCGATGGATGTGACGTCTGTCAAGCTTGCCGTTGGCTTCCTCAGCCTCAGTTTTTGTCGTGAGAAAGGCAGATAACGGCAAATTTGTCAGAACTAAACTTCCCTCTGGTGTGTGATGATGCCATCAGATCGAGGCCGCCCGAAGAGATCTGCTCAGAGAAGCTACATGCTCGCCCTGATCTGGCGGCGCCGCTGCGACACCTGCCGCGGCACGCGCTCTGTCTGTCTGTCTCAGGTGTGAAAGAAAAAAAAAAAAAAAAAAGCTTCCATGCATTTTGGGGGAGTGATTACTTAGAGTGACTTGGAAAACAATCCTCTTCTTCTGCGCATCTACACACAGAGGAGAGGAGTGGGGGGAGGGGGAGAGGGGGAGGAAAGGGGGAGGAAAGGAGCGTCAATGACCTCAAGAGCTAAAACACACACACACACAAACACACACAAAGAACACAAACAGAAAAAAATGCACATTTCCTCTCTCTCTCTCTCTCTCTTCGTCCGTCTCCCAGTTGGTTTTGCAGAACATCAGACAACATGCAACACGGTTACCCTGGAAACCTATCTGTGAGTGAAACATTTCCTGGAATAAACCTCCTCACACACTCACACACACACACACACACTCACAGTGACACACACAAGCCTGCATCACAGGAAGATAAAAAAAAAGAAGAAAGCAGCACATGAAAAACAGAAATACAACAGCAAGCTTTTCAGGTCAGGTAAAAAGAACAAACATTGACTTACAGCAGCGTTTGGAGTGTTTGGGACATCTTTCCCCACAAACACACCTTTACACACACATATATACACACACAGGTAAAATGACGTGGGTCTGTTTAAGCGTGTGTGGCTCTATGAGGTTTGAGTGTGGCGCTAAATCATTCTGGATGAAAAGGTTAGGAAGCTCTCTGAGGTGAACGACGTCTACGTCACAGAAACATGCAGCAGGAAACATTTCTATAAATGGGTCAATGACAAAAAGAGGGTCTAAAAACGTATTTTCTAAAAGTTCTTTGAAAATGGATAAAAACATATTTCTGAGAGAAAAATTATGTTTTCTAACAGATTTCAGTAGTTGACCAACAATTCAAAGATTTAAGGTTCATTATTTTTTAGTATTTTTAATTTGAGCACCCAAAAATGTCAGGTGGTGCAACCAAATATATGAAAATATATTTATATGTTCCTGTTATTTTTTCTGTGTGAAATTATTGGCAAGTATCTCTCAAGTGTCTGTAGTGACTCATACATTTTCATTTTGTGTGTTTCATTTCTTTTATTTGTGAATAAGATAAATAATTTGATGTTAAAATAACATTTCACATTATTACATTGGTTGTACCACCTGACATGGAAATTGTTCCAGTCACCAATGAAGTGAAAAAACCTTTTTTATCAGTATTTCAGAGAAATCTACAAACTTTTCCACTTGGTCACAAATGTCATTTGGGCTCCTCTGGCTGATGCAGTTTCCTGTTTCCTGTTTTATTCTCTTCACTTTAAAATAAAAGTCTAATGTTACGGTTGCACCACCCTGACATTTGACAAGGTGAAAATTACGGGACAAAAGTTTTTTACATTTCTCAACAGCTTTAAAATTCTTTTTTTTTTTGCAAAGAATGTTTTATTTAAAAAGGTTCAAGCATAAAATAATGCCACTGTATTTTTAATTTCCATTTACAATAACTGACATTCAATTGTTAGAGTTTAATTACTGTGGATACTTGTCAGGACGGTTGCACCACCTGACATTTTGGGGGTTTGAGGAACCAAAACACAAAAAAACATGTTATATTTTAATAGTTTAAAGATGTGTTCAAATAACACAGGTTTCATAGAATAAAGAAATACATGTGATGAAATACTCAATTCATGATGGAAGGAAATATTGCACTCAGACACAAAAAAAGGGGACGTCACGTCATTGACCCAAATCCATTTACACGTTATTAATTATCTGATTTTAAAGCGTGCACGTTCTTTTTGGTTCTCCTAAATCACAGACTGCTGCATGATTCATGCTTTTCTGCAGGAATCGACGTGAAAGATGAAGAACTTCTGAGCAATATGTTTACAATGTAGGATAATTATAGTGTTCAACACAATGTTAATTACAATTAGAGCTGAGAGTCTTTGATTTGGTCCTGAGCAGAAGAAAAGAGGCGGATAAATGAAGAAGAAGAGTGACAGATTGGAAGGAGCCAATGCAGGAGTGACTGCGACTACTCTGGTTGTTGAAAAAAAGTCTGAACATTTTTCAGACGGGATTAGAGTCTGAATCTTGAGTTTGAAGTCCTTTCAGTTCAAAATGATGTTCATTTTGTGGATTATGGTTCAATTTGGAGTCAAAAATGTAAGAAAAGGAAGAAGAACATAAGACGTGGTTACACATAGTCGACAACTTGCTGCCGATATTTACTCCCAAAGAGCAGCCATACAGTTGACAACTTTAAGATCCAAACTGATATGAGTCCGGTTGATGACACTTTCCAGTCGGCTGCTCTCATTGGTCGACGCTGGGATTCTGTTGCACGAAGTCCGATTAAGAATTTTGGATACGAAACATGTTTCTTATTCTAATTAATAATTCAGATCGAAGAAGCTCAAACGTACTGTATGGCCTAAATCCAAAAGTGGCTGCCATTGATTCCTGGTGACATCTGCCAGTGGTCAATGACACTTAACCATAGCTCAGTGGCACCTGCCAGTCGCTAAGTGGAACCTGACAATAGCTCAGTGGCGCCTGCAAAAAACTAACAAACAGTGCAGTGTGCCCTCGCTTCCATGCACCCACCATGGCAATTGTTAGGTGACACTGGGACATAGGCAGGTGTCACTGGGCATAGGCAGGTGTCACTGGGTCATTGGCAAATGTAATAATGATTGGCAGGTGTCAGTGAGTGTCATTAAGCAACTGACAAATACCACTGCGAAATTGGAAAGTGAACTGAGTTTTTTGGCCAGTGTCACTGAGTAATTGGCAGGGGTCACTGAGTTTGGTAGATGCCATTCAGCGATTAGCAGATACCAACGAGTGTTTAGCCGGTGTCACTGAGAGATTTGCAGGTGTCATTGTGCAACTGACAGATACCGCTGAGCAATTAGGAAGTAACTGAGTTTTTGGCCAGTGTCACTGAGTAATGGGCAGGGGTTACTGAGTTTGGCAGATGCCATTCAGCAATTGGCAGATGCCACTGAGTTTTTTTTGGTTGGTCTCATTGAGCAATTTGCAAGTGTCATTGAGCAACTGACAAATACGACTGTGCAATTGGAAAGTATTTGAGTTTGGCAGATGCCATTCAGCAATTGGCAGATACCACTGAATTTTTGGTTGATGTCACCGAGCAATTTGCAGGTGTCACCTCATGTAAGGAATTGTTGAGTAATGGGCAGGGGTTACCGAGTTTGGCAGATGCCATTCAGCAATTGGCAGATGCCACTGAGTTTTTTGGTTGGTCTCATTGAGCAATTTGCAAGTGTCATTGAGCATGATAAATACGACTGTGCAATTGGAAAGTATTTGAGTTTGGCAGATGCCATTCAGTGATTGGCAGATGCCACTGAATTTTTGGTTGGTCTCATTGAGCAATTTGCAAGTGTCATTGAGCAACTGACAAATACGACTGTGCAATTGGAAAGTATTTGAGTTTGGCAGACGCAATTCAGCAATTGGCAGATGCCATTGAGTTTTTTGGTTGGTGTCATTGAGCAATTTGCAAGTGTTATTGAGCAACTGAGAAATACGACTGTGCAATTGGAAAGTATTTGAGTTTGGCAGATGCCATTCAGCAATTGGCAGATGCCACTGAATTTTTTGGTTGGTCTCATTGAGCAATTTGCAAGTGTCATTGAGCAACTGACAAATACGACTGTGCAATTGGAAAGTATTTGAGTTTGGCAGACGCCATTCAGCAATTGGCAGATGCCACTTAGTTTTTTGGTTGATTTCACTAAGCAATTTGCAGGTGTCACCAAATGTAAGGAATTGTTAAGCAAAATAACTAATGATGATGATATTTCTCTTGAAATAAAACATTTTTGTGGACTTTTTATTAAATTTGTTTCAGTTTATTTCAGTTTATTATGTCACAGACTGATCAGAAGTTTCCTGTTTCACTGTGACCTCAAAAGTCTGTTCTTTTCTCAGACATTTAGACTTCATGGGGTGAATCCTTTTTCACTTTTTGCTCTAAAACTCAACAGAATAACTGGTGAAGTCGACAGAAAGACGAGCCATCCGTGTCCTTTCGGCTCATCCTGAGAACTCTAGAGCTCCAACTCCAGAGATAAAAGTTTATCGTTGCTCCTCAGCTGTGTTTTTAAGGTCACTGTGACTTTCTGAGTCAGAATCATCGCTGTGTTTTTGGCCCGCTGTGCCCCCTCCGTGACGTGTGTGGAGTGTTTTCATGAAGAAGAGGGAGAAGGAACGAAACAGTCCAAGAGTCACGTTAGTAATACCGACTGTTTACACACAGTTTGATCAAGTGGCTTCAGTTTTGGCTGACATTTGTGAGAAATCAAAGAAAAAAAAACCGTCATCAGAGTGAAAAAACAACCTACAGAGAAGCTTATACATCTTTACAACATTAAAGCATGCAACCACATTAAGAACGGGATGGAGTTCAACACAGCTGCAGTCGAAACAACGTCATGCAGGTACAGAGGATGTCAGTGTCAGGTCTTTAAATACAAACCAAAAAAACAAAAAAAACAAAGCCGGCTTTTCAAAATCTGCTCACAGTGAAGTGGAGTGAGGGAGGAATGTGACAGAAATCAACTGCTGAATCAGACTGAAACATGCCTACAGGAACTTACCACCTTTCTTTTTCCTTAGAGTGGCTTTAGGGGTGACAGAAAAACATCTCTGAGTCTTCAAACACACTCTCAATGATTCTCCCGGACATGAACACAAACTTACTGACCTTGCACCTTTGTTTGATTTTTGCAGAAAGTTTTCAGTCGGTGTTTTCTGAATCTTATTTAAATGTAACCTACGGCAGCTCGGTGCATCCAGTAATTTCCATTCGGATATTAAAACACAGATGCACTTTAAGCCTCACAGCCGCTCTATTACAGCTATGAATACGTAAAATAAAGAATGAATGCAAATGTGTCAAATAAGCAGCTCTGGAGGAAAAGCTGCTGACAGGAGGTGTTTTTTCTCAGTCAGCAGAGTGAGCGCTCTCTCTCTCTCTCTCCTGTCATCTCTTTATTCATTCACCTCTCAGCGCTCTGCTCTTTGCACACCTTTGACACGCAGCACAGAGCTGAAATTACACATCGACCCACCAGCGTGTGTGTGTGTGTGTGTGTGTGATCCCGCAGCAGCTGACTGTGAGTTCGTGATGGATTTATCTGTTTTTTTAATCACCTGATGAGCTCAAAAGTTAACGTGCAGCAGCTCCACGTCGCACTAAAAATCAAAGAATTCATTTCAACTTTGACTCCGAGAATTTCCCATCAGCTGTTCTGAAGCTTTTACAAAACACTCAAGTTCACCAAAGTTAATCCTGAGTCTGAAATAAATCCAAAAAACTTTACTGTCAGCATCAAATCAGCACCAATGAATGTTAGAGAAGACTACAGCTACCACAAAAGTTTTTAGGGTATAAAATTACACCCAGGTAGGACTCAACGACTTGCAAAAGTAATCTAATTACCATTAATTTTCAAAATATTGCAATTGCATTTTTTTGTGTAATCATTTCCAAGTCCCCAACCTGATGTGTTTTTCAAAGATTTAGAAAAATATTCTAGGAAAAAACCATTAACATCAACTGAGACGCATCAACCTATACATAACTATTTTTCGGTTCACTTTTCAAACTTTTTTTGCCACTTATTTCCCATTTTTTGCTTCTTTAGGACTATTTTTATAAGTTTTATCCCTACTTTATTGATATTTATTGTTACCTCTGGCCATTTTAACCTCCTTTAACTGTTTTTTTGTCACTTGTTTCACCTTTTACACGCTCTTCTGAATATTCTCCAAGTTTTCTCCAAACTTTTTTGCCGCTTCTTTTCCTTCTCAGTCACCTTTTACTCTTTTTTTTTGCCACTTTTTGACAAGTTTTGCGACTTTCTGACTTATGTTCAAATTTTACCCCCAACTTTGTTGTTATGATTTATTGTCTTTGGCCATTTTACCACTTTTCGCTGTCTTTTGTGACTTTTTTCCTCCCATTTTTACTCCCTCCAAGTTTTCCTCCAAACTTTCTTGCCAATTTTTGATGCTCCTCTTCCTTATTCGTAACTTTTCTCTCTTTTTTTGCCACTTTTAAACCATTTTTCGCTTCTGCCTATTTTTTTCCCATTTTTTATTCCATCTGTCTTGACATTTTGTAATGTCTTTGGCTATTTTTACCACTTTTTGCTGTTTTTTTGTCACTTTTTTTCCCACCATTTTTACTCCCTTCTGACTATTTTCCATGTTTTCCTCAAAACTTTCTTGCCATTTTTTTTTTTTTTTTTGCCCATTATAGCCACTCTTTGCACTTTTTTCCCAACTTCTTTTACCATTTTTGTTCCTTTCTGACTGATTTTCAAGTTTTCTCCCAATTTTCTTGTCAATGTTATCTTTATTATTTTTTTGCTTGTGTCCATTTTAATCACCCTTCACTGTTTCTTTGCAACTTTTGGATCACAGTTAGCCTCCTTCTGACTACCTTCCAACTTTCATTCCAACTTTTTTGCTATAATTAGTTCCCTTTGGTTATTTTTAACAATTGACACTGTATCTTATCAAATTTTTCACAATTTTTGCTACCTTCTGATTATATCATTTAAGTTTTCTCCTAATTTTCTTTCCAATCCTTGTTGCTTTTCTCTCTCTTTTTTGCCACTTTTGGAACATTTTTTTCCTCCTTCTGACTATTTTTTGTTTCACTACAACTATCTTGCCAATTTTTTTTTTCTTTTTGGCCATTTCTACCAATTGTCACTGTTTTTTTTTACTGTTTTCCTCACCATCTTTACGCCTTTCTGACTTTTTTTTAGTTTTCTCCCAATTTTCTTGCCAATTTTTGTTGCTTTTTGGCAACTTTTGCCATCCACAATGAAGTTTAATTTAATTTTATTGCTACTCTTCTCTCTTTCCTTACATTTACCACTTAGGGTTGTTGCTCTTGCAAAGGTAGTTTTCAACAGTTTGTCTCTTTGGTTGAGTTACACTGAGTATAAAATATCTACAAACAAACTGTATGTGGTGAGGTTAAAGAAATATTGCGCTGTCTGTGATTAGAATATTGTAGCAGGTCATGCTGTGATTTAATCTGATTTGTGATTAAATGCTCAGCCCTACTTTTGTTGTCCTAAAATAAGACATTTTCCTAGACCTGTAGGTGATTGCGGCTAAAATTAAGTCAAACAAGGCAAATTACTAAAAATAATAAGTATAAGTATGTCAGTTTTTCAGCGTAAATGAAAGCTGACAGCCCCATGATTGAATCATTAAATCACCTCTGGATGCTCCTTCACTCTGCACGATCATAAATTATTGTTTGGATGAAGCATGATCGAAAGAAATGAATAAATCCAGGGCAAATCATTTAAAAAAAAGCTTATTATAGATCTTAAAAGACATAAATGAAGCTTGAATTGCTTGTCAAGAGTAAAAAAGAGATAAAAAGGAAAGAAGTACATTCTTCTTATCCCATTGGAGGAATTCTTCACTCTTTCCAAGTAACTTGGGCGTCATTTTTGTATTTAAAGTCTTAATATTTGATTTCCTTCTTGACTTTTTTGTTAAACATGGCTCATTTTGATGATAATATGAAATACTTTGTCACATATATAAGCCTTAAACACTTGCAGTTTGACCATTCAACATGAAAATGATCCAAAACACAGGGTAAATTGGACCTGCCATCGGCTACAGCAGAAGAAAGTGAAGGTTCTGGAGTGGCCATCTCAGTCTCCTGACCTCAATATCATTGAGCCGTGAATTTAAGGGAAGTAGAAGCTTCTAACCAAGAAGAATGGGCAGTTTTACCGTCTGAGAAAACAAAGACCCTCATCCACAACGACCACAAAAGAAAAGTTTTTGTGGTATCATTCATATTCTCTGAAAAAAGGCCAAGAAATCATAAATTCTGCCGGGGTCTGTAAACTTTCGAGCACACTCCTCTCCTCTCTGCATATTTCACTTCCTATCAGAGGCCTGTTCAGCACCTCTGTGGCCTCCTGCTCATTTCTCTTGAAACGCTGACTGAAATTATGCAGTGCACTTTGTCTGCAGCAGGCAGCGGCTCCTCTGCAGTGGAGCTCATTAAACAGACTCATTACACAGATATAAAACCACAGAGAACATGTAAAAACACACACTATCCTACTGATGCTGTATTCTGGACTCATTTGCTCCTTTTAGCCGCCACAAACGCTCATGTGCAGAAGCAGAGCCCGTCATGCAGAGTGCCAAAATGCGGGCGAGGAGGAATGAGGAGGAATGAGACGTTCTTTTTTTAGGAGTCAAACTAAAGCGGGATGATGGGAACTGAAGTTGCATCAGCCGGAACAAAAGCTTCATTCAGCCGACGGATGCTGCACGGAAGCAAAATGGATGGCAGAAGGTTACGCAGCATTAACTGCTTACCTTTATCCACTACAGAGAGATTAACCCACAATGTGAAGAAGGAGAGAGAGATAGAGAGAGAGGAGGTGGTGTTAGAAATAAAATCCTAATGAGGCTGAGAGAAGAAGTCCNGGATGGAAGAATGCAGAAAAGAAAGGAGGGAGTGATGGAGGGAGACAAGTAGAGGAGGAGGGAGACTCACTTTTCCCCTCTCGTGGTTTCTAATCGAAACAAACGACGTGTCTGCGTCACGAGGGCTGACATTTTTGGGTAATTAGAGGGAAACGCTCCAACAGCTGTTTGAGCGTGACCTCGTGTTCCCTGACACACTCCACCACACACACACACACACACACACACAGAAAGCAAGTCCACGTAAAGGGGCAGTCTTACGTAACGCGCTCTGTCTTTCCGCCCTATTATGTAACCACGCCTGAAGGATGGACGCACACACGCTCACGTGAACGTACACACTTGGGAATATTTTCTTGTTTGCCAAAATGATCCTGTTTGGATTAGTTATGCCACTGATCCTGGGGAGGCTTTAGAGGATGAGCGACGTGTTTTACAAGGATCAGACGTGATAAAAAAAAAAAACCAGGGCAGGTTTATCTGCGTGTGATTAGATCATTTCTACATGTATCTGGTCAGAGCGTGTTTCTGCCTCTGAGATCTCTCTGAAACACAGACTGAAGAAAGTGGGAGGGTCCCGATACAATGTTTTCACTCCCGATACGGTATCAATATTGCAGCTTGTGGTGTTGGCTGATACCGATATTAATCCAATACTAGGGCTGAGCAATGCATCACAAATTTGATTAAATCGCAATATGACTGTCCCAATATTCTTATCGCAGACAGTGCAATATTTCTATAACCTGTGTCAGAATATGAGATCAGCTTCCCAGTATGTGACTTCTGCTCTACACCAGTGTCACTCAACCAATGAGCCAGATTATTGAAACTTAACCTTGCAAAACAAACAATATAAGTGGTGAAAAATGGCAAAAAGCAGCATTAAAAATAAGTCAAAGGTGGCAAATAACTGGTCATGAAGCAGCAACAAATGGCAAAAATCTAAGAGAAATACTCAGAAAGTAGCAAAAACCGGTCTAGAAGCAGCAAATATTAGCATAAAATCAAGAGGAATATTGAGAAAATAGCAAAAAATGGTCAAGAAGCAGCAAAAATTGGAAAAAAAATTGAGAGAAATACTCAGAAAATAGCACAATTTGTCAAGAAGCAGCAAAAGTTGGCAAAAAATCAAGAGAAATTCTCGGAAAATATCAAAAAATGGTCAAGAAGCAGCAAAAATTGGCAAAAAATTAAGAGTAATACTCAGAAAATAGCAAAAAATGGTCTAGAAGCAGCAAAAATTGGTAAAAATCAAGAGGAATTCTCAGAAAATAGCTTAAAATGGTCAAGAAGCAGCAAAAGTTGGCAAAAAAACCCAAGACAAATATACAGAAAGTTGCAAAAATTGGTCATGAAGCTGCAAAAATTGGCAAAAAACCAAGAGAATACTCAGAAAGTAGCAAATAATGATCATGAAGCAGCAAAATTGGCATGAAAATTAAGAGAAATACTCAGAAAATTGCAAGAAATGGTCATGAAGCAGCAAAAAATGGCAAAAAATTAATAGAAATAATCAGAAAATAGCAAAAAATGGTCTAGAAGCAGCAAAGATTGGTAAAAATCAAGAGGAATTCTCAGAAAATAGCTAAAAATGGTCAACTAGCAGCAAAAATAGCAAAATATTGGGAGAAATACTCAGAAAATAGCAAAAAATTTTCAGAGAACTTTTAAAAAATAAGTTTTTAGACCCTCTTTTTGTCATTGACCCAAATATAAAGTTAAATATTTCCGTCTTATTGAAGTTTCCTGAACTGTTTGTCTGTGACTAAATGATCAGAGCGAAGCCTCAGGGGGAAATCGATGCTTCAGGGATCAGGAACATGCAAACGATCAGCGCTATCGATTCTTTCCCACAGTCATCACTCCTGGTGTGAACGCAGCTATCGAACACTGACACAGATGTGGGTAAAATAAGTGTGTGTGATTGGCTGAATGAGTGTGTGTGTGTGTGTGTGTGTGTGTGTGTGTGTGTGTGGCTGGGAAAATGTACAAAGAGGGATGGAGCCTGAAGGCCATAAAGCAGCAAAACGCTCCTGAAACCGACAACTACAAGACAGAAAAACACTGAGTGAGCAGCTTTATGGCTGAACATTAACTGTGTAATCAATAGTGCACAAACAAACACACACACACACACACACACACACACACACACAGATTAGAAATACACAACACAAACGGGCCTGCAGAGCGATATGACTGTAGAAATCTGCCGTCTGTCAGCTGAAGCAGAAGGGCCTATTCAAAAGCCATTATCATTATCACAACCATTACAACAGTTCCACAACATTAAACATCAGCCGCCCCATTACCCAGAACGCACTGCAGCTCTGAGTGTGTCCAGTCGCTCAATCCAATCTCTCCTAATGCAAATATTCTTCGTTCACCCGCAGCCGCTAATCTGATTAATCAATTATAATCTGACCTCTGCAGGCGAGCGCCATCGTGACACGACGCTGATAATCCAGCCTGTCAGTCTGTGTGTGTGAGTGTGTGTGTGTGTGTGTGTGTGTGTGTGTGTGTGTGTGAGAATAGAAGCACACCCAGGCATCAGCTGATCTCACTGCTGTTACATAAACACAGATGCATGAATCAAAGGGCCTGAAATTTGTTTGTGATGATATTTATGAGGTTAATTAACCCCTTACACCCCAACTAATTCTGCCCAATAAACTATAAACGATGTTTCAAAACTAAATAAATTCATCAGTGACTCCTCATTTGAAAGATTGAAGTCTCTAGTTGAAGAAAATGTCCTGTTTTTATATGTCGCTAAGGTCCACATCAGGATAAATGCAGCTGAAACACCTTTTTTCCTGCATTTCATGACCATTTTTGAAAATCAATAACCTCAAGATGCTTCATGTCAGACGAAAACATCCACCACATCACTTCTACACCTTCTCATCTACATGTGGGTGAAATTTGAGCTCTTGTCTGGAGACTCTGTGCAAACAAAACCAGCTTCATCAGTGCTCAGTGTCTTCTTTTTAGTCAACTTTCCTCTCTCCGTGGTAGGGTTAAACAAAAATCATGAAATTGTAGTTTACAGTCACAGTCAGATTGCACTTCTACATGAATGTGCACGGCAATAAATAGGTCTCGCAAATGCTCCGAATGGCTACAGCTGGTTTTGCGTTAATTGTATGACGATTGGTTAAGTGTTTCAAATAATTGACAGGCCTGTTCTCCAATAAACAAGCCTCTAACAGAGCTGCTACACAAGACCAGTCAATATTCTAATTGCAGACAGTGCAATATTTCTATAACCTGTGGGTCAGAATATGAGATCAACTTACATCAGTGTTACTCAACCCTGCTCAACCAATGAGCCAAATAATTGAAACTTAACCTTGCAAGAGAAACAATATAAGTGGTGAAAAATGGTAAACATGACAAAAACAGCAATGAAAATAAGTTAAAGGTGCAAAAAATAGTCGAGAAGCAGCAGAAATTGGCAAAAATCAAGAGGAATACTCAGAAAATAGCAAAAAATGGTCAAGAAGCGGCAAAAATTGGCAAAAAAAATAAGACTTTATGGGACTTTCACCGTGTTTTACCGAGTCTCTCGTCGTTGTTAACCGTTTTTTAATTCTCATTATGATTCTTTTATCGTTTTTTACCAGTTCTTCGTCGTTTTTAACCGTTTTAACTAAAAGGAATACTCAGAAAGTAGCAAAAAATGGTCTAGAAGCAGCAAAAATTGGCAAAAAAAATAAGAGAAATACTCAGGAAATAGCAAAAAATAGTCAAGAAGCAGCAAAAATTGGCAAAAATCAAGAGGAATACTCAGAAAATAGCAAAAAATGGTCAAGAAGCGGCAAAAATTGGCAAAAAAAATAAGAGAAATACCCTGAAAGTGGCACAAAATGGCTCAGAGAGCAGCAACAATTGGCAAAAAATTAAGAGTAATACTAAGAAAATAGCAAAAAATGGTCAAGAAGCAGCAAAAATTGGCAAAAATCAAGAGGAATACTCAGAAAATAGCAAAAAATGGTCAAGAAGCGGCAAAAATTGGCAAAAAAAATAAGACTTTATGGGACTTTCACCGTGTTTTACCGAGTCTCTCGTCGTTGTTAACCGTTTTTTAATTCTCATTATGATTCTTTTATCGTTTTTTACCAGTTCTTCGTCGTTTTTAACCGTTTTTTGATTTTCCTTATGAGTCTTTCATCGTTTTTTACCAGATCTTCGTCGTTTTTAACCGTTTTTTTTATTCTCTTTATGAGTCAAAGGAGCAAAAAATGGTCTAGAAGCAGCAAAAATTGGCAAAAATCTAAGAGAAATACTCAGAAAGTTGCAAAAAATGGTCAAGAAGCAGCAAAAATTGGTAAAAAATCTAAGAGAAATACTCAGAAAGTAGCAAAAAAAAGTGCTGCACTGACATTTGTATCTTTCACTCACTGCTGCACTGACATTTCTGGATTCTGAGTCATGAGGAAAGAAAAAGAATTGTCAAAGTTTCTGCAGGAAAAGTGAATCCAACTGTATAAAACAGGAAAGGGATATAAAAAGATATCCAAGGAACTGAGGATGCCAATAAGCAGAGTTCAAACTCTAATGAAGAAGTGGAAAATGAGGGATTCTGTTGAAACCAAACCACGGTCAGGTAGACCAACAAACATTTCAGCTACAACTGACAGGAAAATTGTTCTGGATGCAAAGAAAAACCCACAAATAACTTCAGCTGAAATACAGGACTCTCTGAAAGAATGTGGTCTGGCTGTTTCAAGANCCATTCCTACTGTGAAACACGGAGGTGGATCACTGATGTTTTGGGGATGTGTGAGCTACAAAGGCTCAGGAAACTTGGTCCAAACTGATGAATGAAGGATGAATGCAGCATGTTATCAGAAAATACTGGAGGAAAATTTACACTCATCAGCCCAGAAGCTGCACATGAGACGTACTTGGACGTTCACACGTGACAATGATCCAAAACACAAGGACAAGTGGACCTGCCATTGGCTACAGCAGAATAAAGTGACGGTTCTGGAGTGGCCATCTCAGTCTCCTGAGGAGTTATAGTAACTCGGTGAGACCCCTCTAGAGTTTGGACGTCAAGTACGTTCTGTCTCGTTCTTAAATGTCCTTGACCTCCGAAAAACGGTTCTTCTTACCAGTCAAAATGGTAGACTCTTTTATTTCTGGGAGTAGGTGTTGGAGCACAAAAGACTTCAAGCTGTCATTGATGTTAAAGGGGGAAATACACGCTATCAAGAACTGGGGGATGGAAACATATGAGCACTGGATTGTCTATTTCCTGTATTCAGTGACTTCAGAAGCTGAGCACATAAACTCTGTTGCACATGTACTGTCCTGTTCCTGCATAAAAAGGCAATAAAAACCTATTTGTTTCATAAATCCTATGAAACACACACACACACACACTCGTACACAGAGGCCATGTGCTTGTAAATGCACCTGTATATCTGCCTGCATACCTTCACCCACACAGAAAAGCAGCAGAAACATTCATCATCATCATAATCTGAATCCTGGAGCTGATCTGCATCTGAGTCTGAGGCTGCTCTGAATCCTGAGTGTGTGTCTGCCTGTGTGTGTGTGTGTGTTTTCTCTCCTCATAGGGAGCCGGGGTACATCAAAGCACACTCATTAAATACAAAAATATACACACTCAAGATGTGTGTGTGTGTGTGAGAGAGAAAGACACACACACACTTAGAAGAAGGAGTGAAAAAAGGAGGAGAGAGGGCAGGAAAAAAGGAGACAGAGCTTCATTTTGATGAGTCAGAGTTAGTTAGAGCAGAGTCTTGACTCTGATGAATCATGTGGCTGAATATCAAACTGACTCTGAGAGCACATGTTTGCACACACACGCTGTACACACACACACACACTTGATTCCTTCTTTGACGACCTACTTCAACCAGCTCCTCCCAAATTTGGAGACTTTTCCAGGAAGTGGAGTGCATCTCTTGACTATTACTGGGAGTGATGCTTCAGGACGCCGTCTGACTGACAGGGACATGACACCGTCCTTGAGTGTGTGTTCGCCGAGTCCTGAGGTGCTTTTCACCATCTAAGAGTGTCTGCGTGTGTCTCGGCTTTCACGCTAAAAGGAGGACGGAGGAAGGAGGGGATGCAGCTGTCCAAATGCTTGTTTCCACGAGGAGAGTCAGACTGAAGTTTTTTACATTTTTACAACACTTCAAAGCAGCTGACAGAAAGAAAAATGGATCAAATGTTGTTACTGCAGCATTTCAAATACAGAAAATTCTCCCAAACAGTGATTAAATAAATTTAAAAAGACATAGAAATGTAATCTTGATTATTGTAACTCCCTGTGCACTTTAGCGTCCCGCCTGCAGCTGGACTCAAACGCTCCATCTCTCTTTCAATCACCAACTTCTGTTCGCTCTCTCTGTCTTTTTCTCCCTACAGCATCCAACTTCATAACTTTTCTCACAAGTTTTAGTTCTTATTAATTCAGTCAAGCTTCAAAAACAACAGATCATATCATAGAAAGTACAAAAACAGCATCTCAGCAATCACAAATCTCACCAACCTCAAGAGGTACAGTTAAAGAGGGGGAACTCTGCTCTCTCAGAATGCAAACACTGATAATGAGCACCAATAAAAATTGGTCTAAGGTGGCAAAAAATTGCTAAAAAGCAACAAATAGGCAATAAGATTGTAGTAAAATTTAGGAAATAGTCAAAGAGGAGGAAAAAAATGGTACCAAAAGAGAAAAAAAGAGTGAAAAGGGGTTGGAATTGGAAAAAAACAACAAAAATTAGCAAGAGAATTGAGAGGAAATTAGAAAAAAATAGTCCGAATGTCGCAAAATTGGTGGAAAAAGTGGCAAAAAAGAATGAAAAAGTGATTAATGTGGACAAATAGCAACACAAATTTGCAAGAAAATTGAGAAAAAAAACTAAAAAGTAGTTAAATAGAGCAAAAAAATGTCCATAAGTGGCAAAAAGAAGTGGAGAGTCGCAAAATAGACAAAAAGCAACAGAAATTTGCAAAAAAATTGGGATGAAATTTGAAGAAAATAGTCAGTAGGTCGCAAAAATGTTGGAAAAAATTGGCAAAAAAGAGTAAAAAGTGATTAAATTTGACAAAAAGCAACAATAAATGGCAAGATATTGAGAGGAACTTTACTAATAGTCTGATCAAGCATAAGAATTGTCAAAAAGTGGCAGTAAAGAGTGAAAAAGTGATTAAAATGGACACAAAACAACGAAAAATTGACAAGAAAGTCAGAAGGACATTAGAGAAATATTAAGAGGGTAGCAAAATTGGTGGAGAAAGTTGCAAAAAAGAGTGAAAAAGTGATCAAAATGGACACAAAACAACGAAAAATTGACAAGAAAGTCAGAAGGACATTAGAGAAATATTAAGAGGGTAGCAAAATTGGTGGAGAAAGTGGCAAAAAAGAGTGAAAAAGTGATCAAAATGGGCAAAAAGCAACAAAAACTGGCAAGAAAATTGAGAGAAAACTTCAATAGTAGTCTGATCAAGCATAAAAATTGCACAAAACAGGCTAAAATGAGTGAAAAGCTGCTAAAATGGGCACAAAGCAATAAACATTGGTAAGAAAATTAGAACCACATCAGAGAAATATTTAGAAGGTAGCAAAATATGTGGAAAAAGTTGCAAAAAAAGAGTGAAAAAGTGATTAAAATGGACCAAAAGCAACAAAAAAATTGGCAAGAAAATTGAGAGAAAACTTTAAAAAGTTTGAGGAAGCATAAAAATTGTCCATAAGCGGCAAAAAAAGAGTGAAAAGTTGCTAAAATGGGCAAAAGGCAACAAAAATTGGCAAGAAAATCTGGAGGAAATTTCAAAAATAGTCAGAAGGTAGCAAAGTATGTGGAAAGAGTGGCAAAAAAAAGAGTGAGAAAGTGGTTGAAATAGACAAAAAAAACAACAAAAATTGGCAAGAAATTAGAGAAAACTTTACTAATTGTCCGATCAAGCATAAAAATTGTCCAAAAGTGGCAAAAAAGTTTGAAAAGTTGCAAAAATGGGCAAAAATCAACAAACATTAGGAAGAAAATTTGAAAAATAGTCTTATAAAGCAAAAGAAAAAGAAAGTCCAAAAGTGGAAAAACTGAGTGAAAAGTTGCAAAAAGAGCAAAAGCAATCATGTGTAGCTAAAATAAATGCCATGGGTTGATGTTTTGCCATTATTAATTATTAATAATTACTCTGTTTGTTTAAAAGCACATAGAATGGGGGACTTGGAAATAATTGCACAAAAAAGTACGCATTTGCAATGTTGGGAAAAATAATCACAATTAGATTATTTTTGCAAATCTTCGACTGAGAAATAAAGATTTTTGTTGAGCTTTCATCGTGTAAAGATACTGAAGACAAGATCAAGACTAAAAAAGCAACATCAAAAAAACAGGTTGAAGATATTTGTGTCCTGTGTGGAGAGAGAACGTAAACAAGCATCACGTCAACAACCTCCGACCACCACAGAAGAAGAGGAAGTCACAAAACAGAGCTGTGAGCCAATCAGAGAGCAGAGAGAGAAAATCCTCTCATGCAGCAGAGAGAGGACGACACTAATGGAGAGATCAGAGTGTTAACTATCACTCTGCCCTACTGGCACACATCCAAACCAGAGAGAGAGAGACAGAGAGAGAGAGACAGGCAGGATCCACGATCTGCATCACACACACAAACACACACACACACACACACACACACACACTCTCTGACTGACACAGCAGCTTCTACAGTTTGCTTTTCTCTCACCTGATGGATGCGATTTGGCTCACACAGAATCTACGACCTACAGGATCCGTTACTCTATCACTCCTGGTGTTGAATTGGTTCCAGTTTTTGCTAAATTTTAACACAGAACTAAAAAACTTATCAACAACCTGCTGCAGACCTTTACGATGGAGTATTGGGGCCACAGTGAGGGGAAAAAATGGGGGGAGGAATTTATTTTCCCCCTCCTCCTCATCAAGTCAGTAAAGTCGAAATGTCGAGAATAAAGTTGAAATATCGACATTATATTTTAACTATATTCTCAACATTTCGACTTTATTCTCGACATTTCGACTTTATTCTCGACATTTCGACTTTATTCTCGACATTTCGACTTTATTCTCAACATTTTGACTTTATTCTCAAGATTTCGACTTTATTCTCAACATTTCGACTTTATTCTCAACATTTCAACTTTATTCTCAACATTTCAACTTTATTCTCAACATTTCAACTTTATTCTCAACATTTCGACTTTATTCTCAACATTTCGACTTTATTCTTGACATTTCGACTTTATTCTCAACATTTCGACTTAATTCTCGACATTTCGACTTTATTCTCAACATTTCGACTTTATCTTGACATTTCGACTTTATTCTCAACATTATATTCGAACTTTATTCTCAACATTTCAACGTTATTCTCAACATTTCAACTTTATTCTCAACATTTCGACTTTATTCTCAACATTTCAACTTTATTCTCAACATTTCGACTTTATTCTCAACATTTCAACTTTATTCTCCACATTTCGACTTTATTCTCAACATTTCAACTTTATTCTCGACATTTCAACTTTATTCTCAACATTATATTTCAACTTTATTCTCGACAATTCGACTTTATTCTCGACATTTCAACTTTTTTCTCAACATTTCTTCTTTATTGTCGACATTTCGACTTCATTCTCAACATTTTGACTTTATTCTCAACATTTCGACTTTATTCTCGACATTTCGACTTTATTCTCAACATTTCGACTTTATTCTCGACATTTCATCTTTATTCTCAACATTTCAACTTTATTCTCATCATTTCGACTTTATTCTCGACATTTCGACTTCATTCTCAATATTTCGACTTTATTCTCAACATTTTGACTTTATTCTTGACATTTCAACTTTATTCTCAACATTTTGACTTTATTCTCAACATTTCGACTTTATTCTCGACATTTCGACTTTATTCTCAACATTTCGACTTTATTCTCAACATTTTGACTTTATTCTCGACATTTCGACTTTATTCTCGACATTTCGACTTTATTCTCAACATTTTGACTTTATTCTTGACATTTCAACTTTATTCTCGACATTTCGACTTTATTCTCAACATTTCGACTTTATTCTCAACATTTTGACTTTATTCTTGACATTTCAACCTTATTCTCAACATTTTGACTTTATTCTCAACATTTTAACTTTATTCTCGACATTTCGACTTTATTCTCAACATTTTAACTTTATTCTCGACATTTCAACTTTATTCCCAACATTTTAACTTTATTCTCGACATTTCGACTTTACCGACTGGGTGAGCGAGAGGGGGAAAAAATTCCTCCCCTCATTTTCTTCTCTCAATGTGGCCCTAATACTCCGTCGTAGAGACCCTACTGGGACTCCACTCATGTGACTCGGACTTGACTCGTAATTGACTCGTAACCGACTCAGACTCGACTCAACTCAGGTTATGAGGACATGACCAGGACTGGACTCAGGTTAAAAGGACTGGACTTGACTTGACTTGACTCAGGTGGAAAGGACTTGACTCCTACTCGAGGACTAAGGACTATGCTACAAAACCACCTCTACAAAGTGTCATAAACCACTTGAGAGATTCTTTCTGCGATGACCTCATCATTTCAGCAAATCTTGTGAAGATTTTGTGAAGATGTCGCGCTATAAATCTAGAACGAACTGTTTTGATTAATCACAGATAGATTCAGGGATTTCTACAACACGTGGAGGTTTGAAAACCTTGACTCTACATTTATCTTTAAGATATGGGAACAAAGATAAAGAAGAATAAACCAGACTTGAGTTGTGACTGATTTCAGACTTTCACAGTGACATTAATGGAAACAGAAACGTTATTATGTCCACTCCAGGTGACCTCTTCAAACTCCGTTACTTAATGCTCTAAAAGCAGAGGTCAGCCATCTGTCAGCTCTGCTTCCACCTCAAAGATGGAGTCAAAAAAATCAAACTTCACATTCTGGAGGTCTCCTGACCTAGATTCATCCACGTTGATGTCATTTCCTCTCCGCGGCGCCCCCCCCCCCTGTCCTCATGTCCTCCCTTCTCCTAAAAACTCCACGTCACACTCCTCTCTGTCTCCTGAGTCTCTGTTAAAAGCTGCATTATCACCGCGTACACAGCACAGCACAACATGTTCCCCGGTTGCTAGGAGACGGTTGCCGTGTGATACCACTGTAGGTGGGAGTGGTGCTGAGGATGTTATCAGTGTTGTGGTGGGAAGGGACTGTACCATTTGTCTTTGAAAAAAAAGGGGGGTCAATTTGACGCTGGCTCTTTTTTTGTCAATGAAGACTCGTCCCCTAAAACTTCAGCCCCATTTCCTCCTTCTCCTCCGCAGGCAGCCATCTTGAAACGCTCTCTTCTTCGGGCGTTTTTGTGCCGTGGATGTTTGGAAAATAAAAAGCAGCTCTCTTTGTGCGCTCTACCTATAAGTAAATTATTTATAGGAGACGACGCTGGCACTGTTATTTTAAGACCGAGCGTCATGTGACTCAGTGCGTGTGTGTGTGGGAATGTGCGTGGACTCATGAGGTGTGTGTGTGTGTGTGTGTGTGTGTGTGTGTGTGTGCTCACAGCTGCATGTGTGATCCCTGACTCTCACTGGGAAGTATCAATTAGAGTTAAAGTGTTGAAGTGGAGAAAGCAAATAGCTGAAGGGGACTGATGAAGATGAAGATGATGTCGAATATTTGTGTCATTTTTTGAAGCCTGAGACTCTCCTTCTTTAAAATAGGGAGACCAAAACTCCTCTTTTACCCCAACATGTCCTTCTTTATTTGGTGACAAAATTATGAACGGAGGATTTTCAAGCAGAAAAAGCACTTTTACAGACGACTGCAGATAAACTGTGGTACTCCTCTTTTCTTTGTGGACATGACCAGTCTTAAATTTTCTTTCTTTCTTTTTTTGGGGGCTTTTATGAAGTCAAATTTTGAGATAAAAAGTCAAAATCATGAGAAAAAAAATCAAGATTTTGAGCTTAAAGTCACATTTATGGGAAACAAATATGAAATTTCTCTTCTAGAATATATAATGTATTTTTTCATGTAATTCGTTGTTATTTAATTCCTTAAAAGAGTTTGAATTTTGAGATGAGGAGATAAAAGTTTGAGACAAAAAGTCACATTTCCAGACATAGTCATAATAATGAGATAAAATGTCAAAGTTGCAAGAAAAACGCTGAAAATTTGAGAAAAATATAAAATTCCCTTCTAAGATTTAAAAAAAGTATTTTTCAATAAATTCATTTTCATTTCATTTCGTAAAAAGTCAGTATTTTGAGACAATAAAGTGTCAATATTAGGATATTCAAGTCAAAATTTTGAAATTTAATTTGGAATTTTGAGTTAAAGAGACGAAAAGTCAAGGGTATGAGATTAAAAAGTCAATTTTTGATATGACACGTCAAAATAATGAGATAAAAAGTCGAAATTCTGTAATAAAAAGTCAAAAAAATTGAGATTAAACAGCCAATATCTCGAGAAAAAAAATTCTGGATTATGAGCGAGAAGTTACATTTATTAGAAACAAATATGTCATTTCTCTTCTAGGATTAATAAAGTATTGTTCATATAATTCAATGTTATATCATTCTATAAAAAGTTAGAATTTTGAGATAAAGAGATGAAAGACAAAAAGACAAATTTTGGGAGAAAGTCATAATAACAGGATAAAATGTCAAAATTGTGAGAAAAACCCTGAAATTTTGAGATAAAATAAGAAATAACCTTTTTAAAATATAAAAAAAGTATTTTTCCACAAATTAATTTTTTTCTTTTTTTTTTGTAGAAATTCAGTATTTTGAGATAATAAGTGACAATATTAATATATTCAAGTCGAAATTTTGAAATTAAAGTTAGATTTTTGAGTTAAAGAGAAGAAAAGTCAAAGTTATGAGATAAAAAAAGTCAAATTTTGATATGAAACGTCAAAATAATAAGATTAAAAAGTCAGGATTATTGGAAAAATACAAAAAATGAAAAAAAAGTCAAATTTTGAGATTACTTATGCAAGTTTCTTCATTGGTTTAATAAAGAATTTTGCATTTCATTCATTTTCATTTCATTTAATAAAAAGTTAGATATTTAAGTCAAAATTTTGAGATGAAAGTTGAAATTTAAGATAAAGAGATGAAAGTTTGAGACAAAATATGACATAAAATGACAACATTTTGAGATAAAAAGCCAGTTACTTTTAGATAATGGAGTTTAAATTTGGAGATGCTGAAGATAAAATTCTGAGGTAAATCAGTCAAAATTTTGGAATAGAAAAAAAAAAAAGAAATATTGTCTTCTTTACTTATCATTTTGACTTATTATCAAAAATTTATCTTTAAATGTACCAAAAATAGGGTTTTAAGAATATGCTCACTCTAATTAAATAAAATACGTTTTGACACGTCATGTGGAATAATTTATACGTTGAGTTCCTTTAAACATGACACTGAGCGACTCGACTTCTGCTCTGTTTTCATTTCACAGCCTGATACGTGATAAATGAACAGGTCAACAACACTGCATGTAAAAACAAAAAACACATTTTCATCAAGAAAAACAAACTAAACTTGACTTGTTTTTGCAGAAACATCACAAATAAACACAATATCTGTTGAACTTTCCAGTGAAGTTATTACAACTCCTACATCTGCACAAATTAACTTAAGCCAACAAGCTGAAAACATGCTCCCACAAGGTAATTTTCTGGTACACACAACATAATAACTGCCTCCCACTTCTTCTTACTGCACCTTTAACAAAAAACAAGAAGACTGAGGAGAAATCTGAGAGAGAAGCTTGTGTTCGTTCACTTCACTGTTCTCTGTTTCTCTCGTGAGTTTTCTTTTGATAACTGATAAAACAAAGTCTCCTGAGCTCATTCATGAAAGCGTTCTGACCACAACACACAGAGGAAAAGCTGTGTTGGTTTAAGATATGCTCACAGTACATGTTAGTGGATATATTCAGTGTTTGTTTTTTGCACAAAAACAATAATACAGAATCCTGCCAGCACCGTCCCTGACGACTCGACGCATCCTGAACAAACTTTTTCAAGCTGAATACAACAAACAGAGAGAAAAACCAGGGATGTTTTTACAACGTGCTATTATGAAACAGCCCTTTTGGATGTAAAATGACTGCAAAGAAATGGAAAATTAACTAAGTACACCATGAAAGTGCCATTTTCATTGTCATTGGGTGTTCGTGTGTTTTTTTTCTGAGAAGTTAGTTTCTCATTAGTTATTGGACGTTAAAAACCGTGTTATAAGTTTCGTTTTACGATAGTTGACAGCTGCCGTTCGTGAGTAGTTTTCATCGGGGATATAAGAAACTTCGGGAAAGAGCCAAAAGGAGACTAAACCAGAATCAGAATCAGAATCAGAATTTACTTTATTGTCCCGTTAAGGGAGATTGATGCTGCAACCGGAACACACAAAGGACAAGACACAATGACAATAGTAAAAAGTCTAAAATACAGAAATGATAGACAACACAATGACTAAAGGAGGTAAGATAAGAAACACCATACACATATAAAGGCGATGACATGTTTAGACCCGAGCTCAAACCAAAAAAAATGGAAAGGAACATGCAAGTTAATGCAGAAAAGTGCGAAGTGTGTTTCACGTACATCCCGTTGTTACTATTATCACGTTCTCTTTGTATTCGTTGGTTGTTTGATTAACGGTAATTCATTTAATTAACGTGACCCCTATTTTCTCGGGACTTTAGAAAATCAGGAGGAGAATCCTTGGGATTTTGCTGCCGGTCTCCCATTTTCGAGTAACTCGATTTTAAGAGGATGATTACAACAATCTAAGATGACATGAGCCTTCCTCAGACCTGTCTGTTATAGATAGAAATCAGCCCCGTCTGCAGAGTTCCAGAGATTTTTCCGGCTGTCTTGACCAAAATTCCGAGACGGTTTCTACTGGACAAGTTCAGGTTTCCAAACCAAGCAACAAAACAAAAAGTAAGAACAGATTCAATAAAACTTCTGTAGAACAGAGTCATCATCTCAGAAGACACCTGAAAGGTTCTCATTTTCCTCAGAAAGAATAATCTTTGCTGAACCTTCCTGGAAGAAAAATCAGCATGAGGTTCAAAACACAGTTTATTATCTAGAACCACACCCAGGTATTTGTAATTTTCCACCATTTCAACGACAGCACCTTTTATAACAGTAGGTGGAGGTAAAGAGGTGGACTTCCTGAGGTCAACAATCATGTCTTCTGAAGAAGAAGAAATTAATATTTTTATTTCTCTTTTTTACTTGGCTCCACTGGAAATTCTCTACTGCGCAGACTCTGGCTGCACAATGGCGGCTGGAGAAACGGGGTTTTTTGGCTTCAAAATCGTAGAACGGTGACAGGCGGAGCCACGCTGTTTATTCTATATACAGTCATTGCAACAGACATGGGAAGAACTTTCTGAGATCTACATGTAATGTAATGACCCCAAAACAGCTTTAGTTGATGAAGAAAACTGTAAAACAAACTTAGTGACTGAAATGTGAAGAATCTAAACTTTCTAACAAAAGCTTGAAGTTTCCTTTGGGGGGGAGTCAAGTTTGATTCCACTTCAAAAAAAACCCCTGAGTCAATCCCTGCTTTAAATTTTAACGTTTTGTGGCACGTTTGCATTATTCAGCCAACAACATGCCACAGTCAGCTCTCGAACCCTCAGGTCAGCCCCGCTGTCGCCGCCAAACTGGCCACCAGTCAAACATAAATGGGTCAAGGACAGTAACGCCTGTAATCCCGTCTAAAGCACAACAACACGAGCTAATGCTGAACCCACAACAAGGCCTGATCTGTCTTTTGCAGATATCCCAGTCATGATTTGTGGAAGGATTAGATTGTATCTGATGAAATCTAAAGGGTGAAATTTGAAAATGAGGTCAAACAGCATCAAACCCTGTGAGGAAAAGCAGACGTTTGACAGCCTGCAGAGTCTGCTCTCCAAAGCAGCTTTTCTCTTTCATATTTAACAGCATCTCCAGGCTTTTCTGCCTCCAACGTGACAGACAGTGAGAGGAGAGGGACCACATGACATTTACAGAGATACATTTCAGCCAAATCGAAGGAAAAAAACTGATAAAAAAACACCTTCAGCTGTCAGAGGAAGCATCGCAGGCACCAGTCGTGTTCTGTTGACGCATGTTTTTCAATTTTCATCTTAGCACTCTTAACCTATCCGTGCATAAAATCTGCAGCAGAGTCGCATTAGATTTTTTCAGGAGGTCTCAAAATCCAAAAGATTATTCTGATCTGTACTATAAAACCTCAGGCAATTCAAAAAAATCTCTTTTCCAAGAAATCAGCTGTCATTTGTTTGCTGATAATACTTTCAGGGACAGCAGTGTTTGCTCTTAGTACAAGAAAAACTCCATTTGAAACAGACAGAAGTGTTACTCTGAGCAACTTTAGACAACTAAAATGGCTCTATCATCTTTCATCCAGTGCTGCACTGACATTTCTGGATTTAGAGTCATGAGGAAAGAAAAAAAAATGTCAAAGTTTCTGCAGGAAAATTTAATCCAACTGTATAAAACAGGGAAGGGATATAAAAAGATATCCAAGGAACTGAGGATGCCAATAAGCAGAGTTCAAACTCTAATGAAGAAGTGGAAAATGAAACCAGGTAGACAAACATTTCAGCTACAACTGACAGGAAAATTGTTCTGGATGCAAAGAAAAACCCACAAATAACTTCAGCTGAAATACAGGACTCTCTGAAAGAATGTTTCAAGATGCACAATAAGGAGGCACTTGAGGAAAATGGGCTGAAGAAAGACATTTCTACACAAATGCCACAAAGTTTCCTGCTTACAATACGCCAAACAGCACAGAGACAAGCCTCAAAACTTCTGGAACAAAGTCATTTGGAGTGATGAGACCAAAAGTGAACTTTTTGTCCACAACCATAAACATTGTTCCATTTGGAGAGGAGTCAACAAGGCCTATGATGAAAGGTCCACCATTCCTACTGTGAAACACGGAGGTGGATCACTGATGTTTTGGGGATGTGTGAGCTACAAAGGCTCAGGAAACTTGGTCCAAACTGATGAATGAAGGATGAATGCAGCATGTTATCAGAAAATACTGGAGGAAAATTTACACTCATCAGCCCAGAAGCTGCACATGAGACGTACTTGGACGTTCACACATGACAATGATCCAAAACACAAGGACAAGTGGACCTGCCATTGGCTACAGCAGAATAAAGGGAAGGTTCTGGAGTGGCCATCTCAGTCTCCTGACCTCAATATCATTGAGCAAGAATTTACAGGAACTGGAGGCTTTTTGCCATGAAGAATGGTCAGTTTTACCATCTGAGAAAATAAAGACCCTCATCCACAACGAGCACAAAAGACTTCAAGCTGTCATTGATGTTAAAGGGGGAAATACACGCTATTAAGAACTGGGGGATGGAAACTTTTCATCAGGGTCATTTTGGAAGTTTCTGTTGTCGTTATGATTTAAAAAGAGTAAACAGTTGTTTACTTTAAATAGAGACACATTTAGTTTGCTTGATGCAAGGCAGTGAGACCCTCCACACACACACACACACACACACACACACACACACACACACTCTGCCTCCTCTTCTTCCTTTCTTCTTTAAAAGCTTTTGAAGAAAGAAACGGCGAGGAGTGCCTGTGCCAGTTCACTGCACAGCTGACAGTCGTGTGCTGTGTTGCAGTCCTCAGAGAGCTGCAGAAAGGCAGAGACCTGACAGAAGGACACACACACATATACAGGGGCACACACACACACACATATACACACACACACACACCTGAGGGCACAGAGAGGCAGATGCATTTGCATGTTACTCTGGTCACACATCCTTCTCCTGGCCAAAGTTGTGTGTTATATAAGAGACTAAGTGCTCTCCTCTGTCTGCAGCCATCGCACACACACACACTCAGTCAGACACACACACACACTCACACACACACACACAAACAGGAATCACATGTACAGGATGCAAACATTGCATGCATGTCAAAAAAACCGAGGACGTGATTGAAATTCGTCTCTTTTCTCTGCTTTGTGACAAACCCTCCCTCGTTAAAGAAACATGTGACCTTGTTTCACCCTCCTGAGTTTCCCAAACCTCCCCCCTCGCTCGTGTCCGATGCTTCTGAGCGCGGCTGAATTCATGCAGCAGAGGGCTGGGGGGTGTTTTGGGGTGTTTAGTGTAGATCCCTCTGTAGGAGTTCACAGAATGGTCAATGATGGAGGCAGATGGATGGAAACATGAAGACTTTTACTTCACCTGCGGCTCCTTTCGCTGAGTTTTAGGGAAAATTAAGACGCACAAGTGAAAGCTGGATGAAAAAAAAAAAAGCGTTTTATCAAAATAAGAGGATGATTTCTTCGTTTTCGTGGCACTCATTAAGTGATCCATCACTCTGATGGCTTTGTAAATCAAATTAAAATCAAGTTTAAGACCTTATCTGATGAGAGCTTCATTTGTTTAAAAAGCATTGGTGCAAACCTGACAGAAAGCTCTGCAGAGTTTCAACAGAAGTAAACAAACTCTTTAAAGGAAAGTGTAACTTATAAGGCTGGAAATGTGCTCACTGTGAAGTCTTGCATGTGGGTCAATGACAAAAAGAGGGTCTAAAAACTTATTTTTTAAAAGTTCTTTGAAAATGGATATAAACATATTTCTGAGTGAAGAATTATGTTTTCTAACAGATTTCAGTAGTTGACCATCCGTGTGAAATTATTGGCAAGTATCTCTCAAGTGTCTGTAGTGACTCATACATTTTCATTTTGTGTGTTTTATTTCTTTTATTTGTGAATAAGATAAATAATTTGATGTTAAAATAACATTTCACATTATTACATTGGTTGTTCCACCTGACATGGAAATTGTTCCAGTCACCAATGAAGTGAAAAAACCTTTTTTATCAGTATTTCAGAGAAATCTACAAACTTTTCCACTTGGTCACAAATGTCATTTGGGCTCCTCTGGCTGATGCAGTTTCCTGTTTCCTGTTTTATTCTCTTCACTTTAAAATAAAAGTCTAATGTTACGGTTGCACCACCCTGACATTTGACAAGGTGAAAATTACGGGACAAAAGTTTTTTACATTTCTCAACAGCTTTAAAATTCTTTTTATTTGCAAAAAATTTGGAGAATTTTTAGAGTTTAATTACTGTGGATACTTGTCAGGACGGTTGCACCACCTGACATTTTGGGGGTTTGAGGAACCAAAACACAAAAAAACATGTTATATTTTAATAGTTTAAAGATGTGTTCAAATAACACAGGTTTCATAGAATAAAGAAATACATGTGATGAAATACTCAATTCATGATGGAAGGAAATATTGCACTCAGACACAAAAAAAGGGACGTCACGTCATTGACCCACATATGTCAGTANATTCTCTTCACTTTAAAATAAAAGTCTAATGTTACGGTTGCACCACCCTGACATTTGACAAGGTGAAAATTACGGGACAAAAGTTTTTTACATTTCTCAACAGCTTTAAAATTCTTTTTATTTGCAAAAAATTTGGAGAATTTTTAGAGTTTAATTACTGTGGATACTTGTCAGGACGGTTGCACCACCTGACATTTTGGGGGTTTGAGGAACCAAAACACAAAAAAACATGTTATATTTTAATAGTTTAAAGATGTGTTCAAATAACACAGGTTTCATAGAATAAAGAAATACATGTGATGAAATACTCAATTCATGATGGAAGGAAATATTGCACTCAGACACAAAAAAAGGGACGTCACGTCATTGACCCACATATGTCAGTAAGAGCTGCCAGTTGATCATGTTCACAAAATCAAATTTGGCCTTTCAGATCTTATCTCATCACTCCTCAATTTCTGGATGTAAAATAAAATCAGACGTGTGCTGAACACCTCTAAACTCTAAACTCTAAACAAAAAAGATGAAATTATTCAGAGTAAGAGCTCGACCTTGAGAGTAAATTTTGCTTCATTAGTGCCGTGAGTTAAACTCGTGGCTGTTTCTGCAGGAAAAGTTGATCTTTCAAAGAGGAAGTGATAAAACTTAAAGTTATTACAAACACAGCTGCTAAAGCATGAAACTCCTGATCGCTGTCAATCTGTGGATACTGAAGAGTAAAAAGCTGCATGTGCGTGATTTCTCTGAGTTTCTCCGTGAGGAAACAAACCTGATTACATTTTCCTCATCACACTCGGAAGGTTTCCCAGCTTGTTCTCGCTCTTCTTAGAAACTAAATGGATTATGTCGTGTGCACTGCAGGAGAGGAGCAGGAGCTCACAACAGCTGCACGCACGCCTCATCAGATATCATCAAAAAAAAAAAAAAAGCAGCCAGAGAATAATGAATTCAGAGGAACAAACCAGATACAAACATCAGAATTACTGAAAGGCCAGATGAAGAAGAAGAAGTCCTCTTTGACTGAATCTGTCAACACTTTTTATCTTCTTTCACAGACGACTCACATCGCGTTAGCTCCAGCTGAGTGGGAGAAGTTTCTGGCATCGCTGAGAAACGAAGCCTCATTTAAAAAGACAAAAAGAAGTTTTAACAGGTTCACAAAACATCCTTTTACCTGGGAATGTGCTCCTTTTTAGTGGTAAAATTATGTCGGGGGGACCATATAACATTCCCCAAAATGTTTTGTAGTAGAAAAGCACTTTTGCACTTCCACAGATAAACTATGGTTCTCCTCTTTTCAGCGTGGTTATGACCAGTGTTGAGGATCAAGTCAAAATTTTGGGATATTCAAGATTATGAACAAAAAAGGAGTTGTTTTGAGATACTAAAGTCAAAATTTTGAGATGAAAAAAAAAGAAATTCTGGGATCAAAAGTCAAAACTTTGGGCCAAAAAGTCAAAGTTGTGAAGAAAAAAGTCAATATCTTGTGACAATCTGGTCAAAATCATGAGATAAAAACATGAAATTTTGAAATAAGAAGTCAAGATTATAAGGAAAGTATCATTTTTGAGCTTAAAAGTCAAATTAATGAGACATTAAGTCAATATGTTTTTATAATTATGTCAAATTTATGAAATATGAAGTCAAAGTTCTGAGATAAAAAGTCAATTTTGAGACACTTAGTCAAAATAATGAGCGGTAAAATCAAAATTCTGTGACAAAAGACAAAATACAGGGATGAAAAGTCAAAGTTATGAGAAAAAATCGAATTATAACCTCAAAAGTCAAATTATTATTTGAAAAAGTCAATATTTTGAGACAATCAGGTCAAAATTATGAGTAAAAAGGATGAAGTTTTGAAATAAAAAGTCAAGATTATAAGAAAAGTACAATTTTTTGAGCTTTAAAGTCAAAGTTGTATAAAAAAAAGTCAACATATTGAGACAATCAGGTCAAGATTTCGTGATAAAAAGTCGATTTTGAAACACAAAGTCAGAATTATGAGACATTAAAGTCAAAATTCCGTTATAAAAGACAAAATTCAGGGATTAAAAGTCAAAATTGTAAGGAAAGTTCAAATTTTGAGCTAAAAAAGTCAAATTATTGTCTAAAAGTGTCAGAATTATGAGACATATCAGATCAAAATTCTGAGATCAGCTCCACACACACACACCAAACACACTCATGTCTCAGTGAAAACAGTCGGGCAGAAAACCAGAAACCGTGAGCATGAAATAATTCAGTCTTCAGCTCCTTCGCTGCAGAAAATCCACTTTGAGCTTTGCCCTGAATGTTGATATCCAGCGTGTTAAACAATTCCCAGCCTCCGTATGTTCTGCAAGCGTGAGATACTGTCAGTTACAGGCAGGAGAGTAAAAAAACACACACTTTAACTGGACCCAGACTGATCCGCTCTCTGAACTCAAAAACAACAGCTGTAAACTCCACACACACACACACACACACACACACACACGGCGTCTCCAAACGACCCTTCAGCGTCAGACGTTCACAAAGGTTTGTGAAGAAAACTGAATTATCCACAGAGCGATTTTTTCTGCTGCTGTTCAACACAGTTCAAGAAAACAAACGGTGAGTAGAAAGAAGTGAAGTCAAGATACGAGACCATCCATCCTGATATTTCCTTTCCTTGATTATTGGAATAAACTCTTTTTTTTTTCACCCCAAGAAGAGTTTGATTCAGAACGCAGACGCTCGTTTTTAAACCGATGCACACAAATATGAATCTATAAATCTATATGAAATAGTACGGTTGAACAATTTGCAAAATAATCTGATTGAGATTATTTTTCCCAACATTGCAGTCGCAATTAATTTTGTGATTTTTCCTCATTTTATCTGTTGTTACACAAACAAGCAATATAATATTGCAATATAATATTTGATAAATAAAACTAGGAATGGACAGCTTTAAAAAAAAAGGAGCTTTCATGTAGAAAATTTGATTTTAAAGAAGAAATGTCAGTTATCTGAACAGTCTGCTCGTTTCTATGCACTCATGATAACTTTTTGATGATTTCTTTGCCCATGTAGGTCACTAAAATATCTATATTTGCAAGATATTTGCAATATCAGTCTTCCACAACTTCAGAACAGACTTTTGTCTTTTTATTTTTGTTTAAAGGTTTGTATTTAATTTGATGTAAAATTTTATATTTTATAATTTATCCATGCATGGGTTATCTATCTATCTATCTATCTATCTATCTATCTATCTATCTATCTATCTATCTATCTATCTATCTATCTATAAATCTACGTATGTTTCTATCTATATATCTATCTATGTATCAACGTTTATCTATCTATCTACATATGTTTCTATCTATCTATCTATCTACGTATCTATCTATCTTATATCTATATTTTTTGCTACTTTCTGATTGTTTTCCAAATCTTCTCTCAGTTTTTAACCCTTTTCACCAATTATTGCTGCTTTTCTGATTATTTCTTCCTTCTCTTACTTTTATTTTTTTGCTACTTTTTGCTGTTTTTTCTCTTTTCACCACTTAGATTGTTGCTCTGGTTAATTCAGTTTTCAACAGTTTGTATCTTTGGTTGAGTGACACTGGAGTAAAGCAGAAAACATCAACTGCAAAAACGAGTATGTGATATTCTGAATCATTTGAGGTTAAAGAAATATTACAGTCTGTGATTAGAATATTGCAGCAGGTCATAATGTGATTAATCTAATTTGTGATGAATTGCCGTGTGTAAATTAGAAGTGATTCTCCTGTTCTCTTACAGACGGAGCAGACGTGTTTTCCTCGTCCTCTCAGTCAGTGAAGAGTGAAGAGTTCAGCAGCAGCAGAAAGAGACGTTGGTTCGTTCGTTGGGTGACTAACAGCTCTGCCCTGTGGTCTCACTCGGTTGCTCTTTGTTATGATGGGGTGTCCTGAAGGGTTTTCTCAGAAAGAGTTCATGGTAGGACGAGCGCATCACTCAGTGTTTGCTCAGCTGCTCCTTCTGTTTCTGTCTCTTAGAGCTCCAGTTATTAACGCAGACGTCTGCAACCACAAATAATACAAGGATCTGACCTGCATCCTTCACTTTATGTCTGAAATTCACTTCAGTGAAGTTTTCACAATGTGCAGTAGGTCTGAACCATTTTAGAAAAAGATCTAATTGCGATTTTTCTGGCAGATATTGGGATCTCAATTCAATTTGGGTCAATGACAAAAAGAGGGTCAAAAAACATATTTCTGAGAGAAGAATTATGTTTTCTAACAGATTTCAGTCGTTGACCAATATTTCAAAGATTTCAGGTTCATTATTTTTTAGTATTTTTAATTTGAGCACCCAAAAATGTCAGGTGGCTCAACCAAATATATGAAAATATATTTATATGTTCCTGTTATTTTTTCTGTGTGAAATTATTGGCAAGTATCTCTCAAGTGTCTGTAGTGACTCATACATTTTCATTTTGTGTGTTTCATTTCTTTTATTTGTGAATAAGATAAATAATTTGATGTTAAAATAACATTTCACATTATTACATTGGTTGTACCACCTGACATGGAAATTGTTCCAGTCACCAATGAAGTGAAAAAANTTTTAATTTCCATTTACAATAACTGACATTCAATTTTTAGAGTTTAATTACTGTGGATACTTGTCAGGACGGTTGCACCACCTGACATTTTGGGGGTTTGAGGAACCAAAACACAAAAAAACATGTTATATTTTAATAGTTTAAAGATGTGTTCAAATAACACAGGTTTCATAGAATAAAGAAATACATGTGATGAAATACTCAATTCATGATGGAAGGAAATATTGCACTTGGTCATAAAAAGGGGACGTCACCTCATTGACCCTTATGTATATTTAGTTATTGTAACTTCACTTTTTGAGATAAGAGACAAAATATTTCACTTTTTCACGATATTCTCATTTTTTAGAAGCGCCACTATATGCAAACAGTTTGTTTTGTGTCTTTTCCTACAGAAATCCTTTTTCCATCATCATTAATGTTGTTTTTTAAATTCAAGATAGCAAGTGATATTGCCATATGCATCAAAACAGCTCTTTTTTTTTAAAACTTATTTACTTCAATAAGGTGAATTTTTCCTAGTTTCATGAATCAAATATGGTGCTCTTTTTAAAAGCTGATTTATTGCGTGTGTTTGTTGAACAAAACATAAAATGGGGAATAATAATATTAGATAATTTTTGCAAATGGTGACCTCTCCCTCATACTTTTGGCTTTATTATTTAAAACACTGACTTAATTACTTTACATATTTTACTTTTAATTTCATAATTTTGACTTCAATCAAAGCATGTTGACTTTTTGTCTCAATATTTTGACCTTTGTCTAATCATTTTGCCTTTTCTTATCTTAAAATTATGACCTCATTGTCTTACTATTTTGATTTTTAATCTCAAACTTTCCACTTTTCTCTCAGATTTGGACCTTGTTTGACGAGCAGCACGTCCTCACTGACCCGTCTCCTTCACTCAGAGTCGTGTATTGATATATGAAGCGTATTGATATCAAGCACAGACGACTGAAGCTGGGAGATTATTGACGACCAGCAGCACTTGAACACATCAGGAATAATAACTGGAGTGTTTGTGTTTGGATACATATGCTCTCATGCCGAGCTGCGACGCGCCTTAAATCAAGCGTGCAAATGGATCTGCTCTGTTAACGTACGGCAGAGAGGAGGCAGTGAACAAACAAAGAGGATGATATAACGCACACAGAAACACACACACAGGTACTTAAACAGAAACAGCAGAATGATTAAAAGATCATGAGTGGCAGCTCTTCGTGCCCTTTAAGGCTGCATCATTAATCTAATTGCAATCAGGACGTAAAGAGCGAATAACCACACAAAAAGCTGCTGTTTGTGATTTATGTAAAATCTGCATGTGCCTGTAAATGTTACAACTGCTCCTCTGAGTGAGTAGAGCAGGGGTTCCCAAACTTTTCAGCCCGTGACCCCCAAAACAAAGGTGGCAGAGACTAGTGACCCCCACTATCCCCAGAGGTGACTGAAGCATAAGAAAACGTGCACGTAGGACACATGCACTAATAAGGGTATTCAAACATGGGCATTATGACAACACAAAAAAGAACAACAGCCTGAAAACTATGTTATGATTTTACATGTAACAGTTTAATATGAAATAAAAGCAGAATATGTCAAAGTTATTTCTCTGTAATTTGTGAACGAACATTGTTGCAGTCGTGTGCAAACTCAGTTTTGGTTCAATACTTTCATTTCCACATTAGACTGGGCAAACAAAAGGGAAAACAGCTACCAAACTTCACTGAAAAACTTTCATTTTATTCTGCAAAATCTCTTAGTTGCACATTTTCTGCTGCAACAAACTGAAAGTTTTTCGTGCAAATCTGTGAAACACAAATATTGTATGAGTCAAAAACCAAGCAGCGACCTCCAAAACTGTGATGAGGCTTTTTAAAGAAACAGCAGAGACTAAAAAAAATCTCTGTCCTGTGCAGTTTCCATGTTCACACTGAGCTGTTTTTATGGTTTTAAATGTTCGATATTCCTCTCACATCACTTCCACTGTCACATCCAATAACACGTTTCCTCCAGAGCTCACTGAAAAGTCGACTGAGGCCTGTGTTTGATTAGTTAATTAGGAATATGTTTGAGCAACATGATTCGTTTGTGTTTCCTGTTATTTGGATGATTTCGTTCTTGTTTGTTGAACATGGATTTGAGGAAATAACAGAGAGTAAAATCCACATATTAGTCCAATGAGAATGAGGTTCATCAAAACGATGACTCTAATCAGCAGCTATTACTGAGCACGCTCCATTTCACCGAGCAGACACTGAGGGACAGCAACGTTGTTTTGTTTCTCCTTGGAAATTAGAAAATAAGGATGGGTATTAATAAGATTTTATTCATACCAATGACTTTATCGATTCCAACTTTGAATTTTCTGTGTACAAAAAGTGGGTGGTTTACTTTGTCAACAACATTTATTGAGTGTATAAGTAAAAAATAATGAGGTGTTTTTTCTTAATCCCACACTATCACGCACCTACATGAGCCAAGTTTGGGATTTTGCTTTTTTTCCCCCTCTTCCTCCCTCTTGTTTCTCCTTTTTCTCATCTAATGAAGAAATGAGAATCAGACTAGAGGCTGGAAAAGTAATCCCAAATTAGGATAAATCAAAATATTACCTGCTGCAATATTTCAATAGGAAACAGTGCAATAATCTTGACCTAAAATGTGTCAGAATATCTGTTACAATTTTTTGGAGTAGATATTATAAGATCAGTGTTACCCAACTCTGCTCAACCTAAGAGCCAAAATGTTAAAAACTACCTTTGCAAGATCAAAATCTATGTGGTAAAACACAGAAGCAGCAATGAAATTAAAAAAAATTGGAAGACAACTAAAAAAGATAGTCAGAGGGGTGTAAGAATTTGTAAAAAAGTGACCAAAAAAAACCAATGGCAATTTGTAAAAAATGGTCAAAGGCAACAAAAAGTGGCAAGGAAGTTGGGATAAAACTATAGCAATAGTCAGAAGGAGACAGAAGCATGGTCTAAAGTGGCAAACAAAAAAAGAAAATGACTAAAATGGACAAAAAGAAACACTAATTTGTGAGAAAAAAAAACTGATTGATTAATTGTTGTCCCAGTGCAATATTTCCTTCCATCATGAATTGAGTATTTCATCACATGTATTTCTTTATTCTATGAAACCTGTGTTATTTGAACACATCTTTAAACTATTAAAATATAACATGTTTTTTTGTGTTTTGGTTCCTCAAACCCCCAAAATGTCAGGTGGTGCAACCGTCCTGACAAGTATCCACAGTAATTAAACTCTAAAAATTGAATGTCAGTTATTGTAAATGGAAATTAAAAATACAGTGGCATTATTTTATGCTTGAACCTTTTTAAATAAAACATTCTTTGCAAATAAAAAGAATTTTAAAGCTGTTGAGAAATGTAAAAAACTTTTGTCCCGTAATTTTCACCTTGTCAAATGTCAGGGTGGTGCAACCGTAACATTAGACTTTTATTTTAAAGTGAAGAGAATAAAACAGGAAACAGGAAACTGCATCAGCCAGAGGAGCCCAAATGACATTTGTGACCAAGTGGAAAAGTTTGTAGATTTCTCTGAAATACTGATAAAAAAGCTTTTTTCACTTCATTGGTGACTGGAACAATTTCCATGTCAGGTGGTACAACCAATGTAATAATGTGAAATGTTATTTTAACATCAAATTATTTATCTTATTCACAAATAAAAGAAATGAAACACACAAAATGAAAATGTATGAGTCACTACAGACACTTGAGAGATACTTGCCAATAATTTCACACAGAAAAAATAACAGGAACATATAAATATATTTTCATATATTTGGTTGCACCACCTGACATTTTTGGGTGCTCAAATTAAAAATACTAAAAAATAATGAACCTAAAAACTTTGAAATGTTGGTCAATGACTGAAATCTGTTAGAAAACATAATTCTTCTCTCAGAAATATGTTTCTATCCATTTTCAAAGAACTTTTTAAAAATACGTTTTTAGACCCTCTTTTTGTCATTGACCCATATGAATGGTTGCTCATTTAAATCTATTAGTTATGTGATTGGGTGATTTCTACTATGTCCATGTAATCGTGTTTGTATATTTAGAGCTGTTTGTTTCTATAAGTTGATGAGCCGAAGACAATTTTCCATCTTGGTGGACAATAAAGATTTACTCTATTCTATTCTATTCCATTCTATTCTAGACAGGATACAGACACTGAAAAATATTTCTCTTTTTCACATCACATAACCTTAAAATCTGACTATTGTGCACGTCATGATGATGAAACTGAAAAAATAATGCAACATATGATGCAACTTTTGACCTTAAAACATGGAGATGTCTTTTTCAGTATTTTTAACATCCTGTGGGAACCAATGGGCTAAAATAGAGCCCAGGTTTTATTCCCCAGAAGGAGCGCTTCATTCTGATTTCACGGTGTCTGGGCGGGCGGTTAAATCTGTGTCTGCAGGTGTTTCAGCTCCAGGATGTTTTATATCAGTCAAACTCAGAGAAACCTCAGCAGAGATCCTCCTCATGAATCTCTCAATAAACGTAAGGATTGAATATTCAGAATAAAGTGTGAAGGAGTCAGAGCAGTGATCCTGTCTCGTTACATGAGACGACTTCTAGAAGTGACGTAGCTGCAGGCTGCGCAGCTGCAGATGTGTCAAACATTTTCAATCCTGTCGATGCATTTTGTAAACACATTTCAGCGCCGCTCTTGGTTCAGTCAGTCAGAGTTAAACTGATGAGACTGTTCACTAAGGCTGGGTAATTAATCACAGTTTAGATAAAATCTTAATATGTCCCGCTGAAATAGTCTAATCACTGACGGTGAAATATTTCTTTAACCTCATAACACCAGATAAAACTGTTCTGCAGCAGATGTTTTCTGCTCTTCACCGCTGTTGCTCAACCACAGAGACATACTGTTGAAAACTACCTCTGTAAGGAAAAATAATCTAAGTGGTGAACAGTGGCGAAAACGGCATGAGAAGCAATAAAAATGAGTTTTATGTGGCAAAAATGGTCAAAAGCAAATTTGGAAAAAGCTGCTGATTCTGTGGCTGGCCTTAAAGTGGATGGGACTGCCTGAGCAAATGCAGCGACTGAGCAGCTTGCACAGTCCTACAATTCTTTTGAGGAAGTTCACTTGTTTCAGTTCAGAAATAAAGTCTGTGGGCTAAGTTTCGGCAAGAAAATTGGCAATAAACTGGAAAAATATTCTAAAAGAAGCAAGAAAAGGGTCCCAAAGAGGCAAAAAAAGAGCAAAAAATGAACACAAGATTGAGCATTAAAATGAGTTTTAAGTGGCAAATATNAAAGTCAGAATTCTGAGAAAAAAGTCAGAATTCTGAGAAAAAAGTCAGAATTCTCAGAATTCTGACTTTTTTTTTTTTTTGGAATTTTTTTTTTTCTCAGTGGCCCTTATCCTCTTCTGTAAATATTGAGAAAGAGGCAAAAAATAGTGACAAATTACCAAAAGAAGAAGAAGCAACAAGAATGAGTTTTCCAAGGAAACAATAAAAAATTGGCAAATTCTTGGAAAGTATTAAATTATGGTCCAAAAGAGGGGAAAAAGAGAGAAATATGACCACAAGCATAAGTAATAAGAAGGAATTTTAGGAAGAAAAAATGGTCAAAACAAAAAAATAAGTTGGCAAAAAACTTAGAAAATGCTGGGAAAGTAGCAAATAAATTGGTCCAAAAGAGGAAAATAAAGAGTGTGAGATATGACTGCAAGAATAAGCAATAAGAATGAATTTTAAGTGGCAAACAAGCTCAAAAGCCAGAAAATTAGCAAGAATTTGGCAAATATTGGGAAAGTAGCAAAAAATGGATCAAATAGGAAAAAATAATTAAAAATTACCAAAAGCACCAGCAATAAGAATGAGTTTTCAGTGGCAAAACAAGGCAAAAGCAAGAAAACTTTTGCAAAATCTTGGAAACTATTGGTGAAAGCAGCAAAGAATGGATCAAAATATGACAAAAAGAGTGAAAAATGACAACAAGTAGAAGCATATAAATGAGTATTAAGTGGCAAACGTGGTCAAAAGCAAGAAAACTTGGCGAGAGGAGTGGCAAATAAACTCGGAAAATTGTCAGAAAGAAGCAAAATAATTGGTCCTAAAGAAGGAAAAAAAAGTGAAAAAAGACCTAAATGGACAAAAAGCAGTCACGAGTAGTAAATAACATTACATGGTTTGTTTTCATGCTGAAAATAATGTTAATGTTCATTTCCAAAAATGTATTTGTTTATCCACACAGAGGGGAAAACTAAAAATAACTGAGCAATAAATCGCGATTGCAATACAGGGAAAAATAATCACAATTAGATTATTTTGCGAATACTGTTCACGGGGTCAAAATCCCAGAAACGAAACCAATGAGAGAAAAAGGAGACGAGGAGACGCAGAGAGGAACAGTTAGCTCTCCTCCCTGTTTGATGCTCCATTTAGCAGAAACACAGAATATAAAAACTGTCTCATCTTTAGAGCAGAGCAGCAAAAAGCTCCCAGAGCATCAGTATAAGAAGAGGAAACAAAAAAAAACAAACAGTGAACCTTTCCTCTGACTCCTCAGCAGCTGAGATGAGATTTGTAACAAGCGAGGGAACATCAGACTGCAATTCTCCAACAACAGAATTCAGCACATGACATTTCTGCTAATACGACTGCAAAATAATGATTATGAGGCTTTTCAGAGAGACGCTCTGCTCGCAGCGAAATACACAGAAAACCATTTAGATAAAATAAATCCTCAGTGTGGAGGCATTTGGAAGATAACGCTCAGAGATCAAATTTAACTTCACACACACAAACAGTTGTTTCAGAGAGTGAAGCTGCAGAGAAATCTTCATCTGTTTTTACGTGTGCAGGGTTTCATCCATTCTGTGTATTTGTCAATGAGTTTTAAATGTTTACTTTCAGCTTTTGTTGATTTTCGTTATGACTCTTTTTATGTCTGACACCGATCATGACAACTTTCAGAGCTTCAAGGTCTAAATTCACTGTAGACGACACACATAAGGACAACACACGTTTAACATTTAGTACAAACTTTACAGTAAAAGTATAGAAACAAACCCATGGAATAACAGATAAAGCCCTACAGCGATTTATTGTGAAATGTTGTGAATAAACACAGCACAAAAAAAATACAACAACTGTATCATAAGTCAACAAAACTTTCTGAAAAAACTACAACACTCCAATAATAAGGATGAAAACTGAAGGTAAGAATTGTTTCTAACTTATGGATAGAAAGTCAATATATATATATTTTTTTTTAAAATATTTTTGGGGCTTTTCTGCCTTTAATTGGATAGAGGAGGACAGTGGATAGAGCAGGAAAGGGGGAGAGAGTGGGGAATGACATGCGGGAAACAGGTCACAGGCGGGAATTGAACCTGGGCCACCCGCTTGAGGACAAACCTCATGGTGCGCAGCCATATTCACGAGGCCATCCGCGCCCCGAAAGTCAATCTTTTAAGATAAAAAGCAGAAAGTTTGAGAAGTAAAGACAAAACTCTGAGAAATAAAAAAAAGTCAAAATTTTGAGATAAGAGTCCAAATTTTAAGAAATCAATTTAACATTATGTGGAAAAAGTCTCAACTTTCACATTTAAGGTCAAAATCCTGAGAAAAAGAAAAAAATCTGAGATAAAAAGTCAAAAGTTTCAGTAAAAAAAACATCAACATTGTGAAGTGAAGGCGAAATTTGAAATAAAAAGTAGAAATTTTGACATAGAAAGTCAAAATTCTAAGTCAAAATTATGAGAAATACGGTCAAAACCAAGGAAACAAACAAAAAAAATTGGCAAATTCTTGGAAAGTAGCAAATTATGGTCCAAAAGAGGGGAAAAAGAGAGAAATATGACCACAAGCATAAGTAATAAGAATGAATTTTAAGAAGAAAAAATGGTCAAAACAAAAAAATAAGTTGGCAAAAAACTTAGAAAATGCTGGGAAAGTAGCAAATAAATTGGTCCAAAATAAAAATAAAGAGAACTAGAAAAGATTTTGAGATAAATAGTTGAATTTCTGACCTTAAAATACAATTCTTTCCATTTCTAAACTGGACTATTTTAAATGTATTTTTATTTAAAAAGACTGAAAAACAAAAAGAGCATCTTTGACCCTTACTTTTACAAATGATGTAGTGCAAAATATCCTGAATTGATTTAAGTGAAAAAAGATAAAATACAAAGGAAAAGTTCCTTCTCTTCGGTTTCACCCCTCTTTTGGTTTACAAACAAAAGTATAACAGTTTTAAATGGAAAGTCGGCTCACCATCTCTCTCTTTCACGTTTTAGACGTGGTGTTAGACGTGTATTTTATGTTGTTGACATAATATTCAGTTGTTTTGAAAGACTTTTTTGATGAATACTCCAATATAAGGATGAAAACTGAAGGCAAGAATTGTTTCTGACTTAAAGATAGAAAGTCAATATTTTTAGATAAAAAGTGGAAAGTTTGAGAAGTAAAGACAAAACTCTGAGAAAAAAAAAAGTCAAAATTTTGAGATAAGAGTCCAAATTTTTAGAAATCAATTTAACATTATGTGGGAAAAGTCTAAACTTTCACATTTAAGGTCAAAATTTTGAGAAAAAGAAAAAAATCTGAGATAAAAAGTCAAAATTTTCAGTAAAAAAAACATCAACATTGTGAAGTAAAGGCAAAATTTGAAATAAAAAGTAGAAATTTTGACATAGAAAGTCAAAATTCTAAGTCAAAATTATGAGAAATAGAAACGATTTTGAGATAAATAGTTGAATTTCTGACCTTAAAATACAATTCTTTCCATTTCTAAACTGGACCATTTTAATTGTATTTTTATTTATAATGACTGAAAAACAAAAAGAGCATCTTTGACCCTTACTTTTACAAATGATGTAGTGCAAAATATCCTGAATTGATTGAAGTGAAAAAAGATAAAATACAAAGGAAAAGTTCCTTCTCTTCGGTTTCACCCCTCTTTTGGTTTACAAACAAAAGTATAACAGTTTTAAATGGAAAGTCGGCTCACCATCTCTCTCTTTCACGTTTTAGACGTGGTGTTAGACGTGTATTTTATGTTGTTGACATAATATTCAGTTGTTTTGAAAGACTTTTTTGATGAATACTCCAATATAAGGATGAAAACTGAAGGTAAGAATTGTTTCTGACTTATAGATAGAAAGTCAATATTTTTAGATAAAAAGTGGAAATTTTGAGAAGTAAAGACAAAACTCTGAGAAAAAAAAAAGTCAAAATTTTGAGATAAGAGTCCAAATTTTAAGAAATCAATTTAACATTATGTGAAAAATGTCTCAACTTTCACATTTAAGGTCAAAATTATGAGAAAAAGAAAAAAATCTGAGATAAAAAGTCAAAATTTTCAGTAAAACAACATCAACACTGTGAAATAAAGGCGATATTTGAAATAAAAAGTAGAAATTTTGACATAGAAAGTCAAAATTCTAAGTCAAAATTATGAGAAATACGGTCAAAACCAAGGAAACAAAAAAGAAAATTGGCAAATTCTTGGAAAGTAGCAAATTATGGTCCAAAAGAGGGGAAAAAGAGAGAAATATGACCACAAGCATAAGTAATAAGAATGAATTTCAAGAAGAAAAAATGGTCAAAACAAAAAAACAAGTTGGCAAAAAACTTAGAAAATGCTGGGAAAGTAGCAAATAAATTGGTCCAAAAGAGGAAAATAAAGAGAAATAGAAAAGATTTTGAGATAAATAGTTGAATTTCTGACCTTAAAATACAATTCTTTCCATTTCTAAACTGGACTATTTTAATTGTATTTTTATTTATAATGACTGAAAAACAAAAAGAGCATCTTTGACCCTTACTTTTACAAACGATGTAGTGCAAAATATCCTGAATTGATTGAAGTGAAAAAAGATAAAATACAAAGGAAAAGAAGGAAGAGAAGCCAAAGTGGGGAGAAAACCAAATGTTTGTTTTCATATTGTCAAAATTTACCTTTCAGGGAAAATGCAAAATCTACACCACAATAATCTTTGTGACGTCACACTCAGTGATCACTCAGCATAATGCAAATAAAACTTTAAAGTTTGGTCAAAGGAAGCAAAATGCAAACGGAGCAGGAGCCTGTGGTGTTTTTAAATCTGGACTTGGCCTGAGAGATCAATGTACGTCGCTCTGTTTTCTTCAAACTCAGCGTAAAACAGAAGCTGTGTAAACGCTGCGTAGTAAACAATCAATCCCTGAAGTAAAGACTCTGAATGCATCACAAAACCAGCAGCTTAGACTTACACAAAGTCTCCTCTCAACAGTCATGAGGTCTGAGACAAGTGGCCTTTCAGATAAATCCACACTGTAACCCACAAAGTCCTGAATTACAACCCAATAATCAATAATCAAT
Source organism: Thalassoma bifasciatum (assembly GCA_008086565.1). Lineage (NCBI taxonomy): Eukaryota > Metazoa > Chordata > Actinopteri > Labriformes > Labridae > Thalassoma > Thalassoma bifasciatum. The sequence continues at coordinate 15,744 of RPOG01002125.1, read as the reverse complement.
AAGAGCAGACAGAGAGTGAGTGAGTGAGTGATGCTGCTTCAGTTCTGCATCATTAGGCTCCATTATGGACGACTCCTGAAGCAGAAACCAGCTCTAATAAAGCAAACAAGAGAATTAACACATGATAAAATCAAAGCACTTCCATTTTAATCAGCCTCATTACTGATATCAAACCAAAACAGCTTCTCAATTATTTTACTTATTAACAAACACGACTGCTTGGAATGATAAGAACAAGTTTCCTCTGCAAAGCTCATATTCTCAGACTGAAGCCAATAAACCAATAAAAACAAGACACATCCCAAAAAAGCAGACGTAACAACTACAGGTGTAAAGGTATGAAAATTTGACCTCATGGTTATTGTGACAAATAATCACAGTTTTCAGTATTATTCAGGTATTTGTAGAAATATATTCAGTATATTCAGAGAGCACTGATAGACCTTAAGGGGTCTGTTGTGTTTTGTATTGAATCCTGTGAAGTTTTCCACCTCCAAAATAAACTTTTCCTCATCCGTGGTGTCATACACATAAATGTCCACACTTCAGAAATTTGATTCCACGCCTCCTCTTTCTGTTGGTGTCCTCGTAGAAAGGATTTGTTGTTCATTATCGAATCCAATAAAGTTTACGTCCTCCAAAATAAACTTTCCCTCGTCCATGGTGCCGCATTATGTCTGTGTCTCTGATTTGAAGCTTTGATTTGGATTTCTTAATGATTTCTGCCTCTGTGCCTCTGACAGTGACGCAGTTTTGATTTACAAGGATGGAATTTAAGATCGGGAGCAAGAACACAGGGTTTTATTTTGAAATGACTGGATGCACTCTTAGTTTTTCCTGTTTGGTATGACGTTTCTGCAGCGCACTCCGGCAAAAATAGACTTGCAGCATAAAAGCTACGACCGGTGTTGGTGGCATGTCATCCTGCAGCGCTGATTGAAAAGAGTGCCAGCTAAGGATGGAAAGGTAAATCCAAACCGTTCGGTTTACCTGGCTCGGTTTGGAGCACGTGTGTCGTTCGGATCATGTTTGTTCTTTTTTTCTTTGTTTTCCTTCTCACTTTGTAGTGTGTGTGTGTGTGTGACTGTGTGAAGTTCTGATCATACGCATCGAAACGTGAGGCGAAGTGCAAAAAAACCAGATGACCAGTCCTTGTGGTCACACTCTACAGAGAAGAGGAACAGGCAAATAATTAATGTTGCAAACAGTGTAAACAAAGGCAGACTTCTTCTACTCTAGTTAAGCGCTCTGGTAGTCGTGTGTTTGCGATACACCGCCCCCTGCAGTTTGGGAATGGAAGTCAATGGATGCTGCATGCAAATGAAAAAGCAGAAAAGCCACAAGCGCTCTCTCTTGTTTGTGCTGATTCAAGGGTCAGAGCCTTAAGAGTCATTTTGATATTTTATTTAGCTTACGAGCTTTACGTAGCTTAAAATTTATTTTTTAGCCAGTTAAAAATGGTTCCACTCTATTTCTGGACAATGAATCACCTTTTCTTCCTCAGCATTTGTTCAAAACAACTGTTTTTACCAAATAAATGAAAGGCATTCTGAAACTAGCAATGTCTCACCAGCTTTAATGATGAATCAAATGGTAAAGTGCTTAATTCTTTCAAGTTTTACATGACTATACATGATATAATTGATTAGAAAAACTGTTAACGGTGGATTATTGGGATATATGGTATTTTGGGGTGTCAAAGACAACAACAATATACAACGAACCGAACAGAAAACCGTCACCTCAAAACCGTGATACAATCCGAATCGTTCCATCCCTAGTGCCAGCTAAGTGCAGCGCAGTGTGCGGCGCTGACGTTCAGATGTTTCTTGTGTGAGTGATAAATGTCCTGAGCTCTGTCGTCTCCTCCTTCAGCCATGATTCAATTTCTAATTTCAAGAAAGTTTAAACAGGAAGTGTAAACTACACAGTGAACCTGTGCGGCTAATTGCAATCTAAGGAGATTCCAATCAAGTGGGAACACATGGTTTTTGAAATGAAAACGGTTATTGTCATTGGCAGCATTTTACACCGTAACACCGGAAACCTTTACATCCCTAATAACAACTTCACTTACAAGTATCTTAAAGCTGTGGTGAGAAAAATGAATAAAGGCCCTTAAACGTGCAGCTCTGTCTTCTGCTCTTCAGAGTTTGGTGAACTGTTAGTGTCGTCTTTACTTGACGGTATCCTGATTTTGAAACCATAGCTTGGACGCTCGCAGCCGTGAACAAACTCAGCTCAGACCTGAAGGCTCTCTCTCTCTCTCTCTCTCTCTCTCTCTCTCTCTCTCTGTGCAAACATTTCATCCAATGACAAAGTGATCAGTGAAGTCTGCAAACTCTAAATTGTTCCTTCACTCAGACAGTCACTCTCTCCATCAGCTGCAGGAGCAGTTTCTCTGTGGAACTGATTTATTTTCTGGTTTCACAGATCAGGCTGTGAAGTTGGTGTGAAGTTGGATGTACAACACAAAAGGGCATCGAGCAGCCAACATGACACCGACTTCGATTCTACACAGAGCTGGGCAATTAATCACAAATTAGATTAAATGATAATATGTCCTGTTGCAATATTATAATCACAGACAGTGCAATATTTCTGTAACCTGAAATGTGTCAAAATATCAGCTACAGTTTTTACAATCAATGTTTTCTGTTCCACACCAGAGTTACTCAACCAAAGAGACAAACTGTTAAAAACTACCTTTACAAAAGAAACTATACAAGTGGTAAAAAGAGGCAAAAACAGCAATAAAACTTAGTTTCAGTTGGTAAAAATTTCCAAAAAGCAACAAAAATCGACATTTGAATTGGGAAAAAACGTGTAAATAACCAAAAGGAGCAAAAACTGGGCCAAATATGGTTAAAAGAAGAGTGAGAAGTGACTAAAATGGCCAAAAAGCAACAAGAAAATTTTGGCGGTAACTTTGAAAAATTGAGAAAGTAGTAAAATTAGTAAAAGAAAGTGAGAAATAACAGTGAAACGAGATAAAAATGACCAAAGTCAACAAAAAATAGCGAAACGGTTTGGATTAAACTTGGAAAATAGTCAGTTTGTTTGTCCAAAAGTGGCAAAAAAGGGCAAAAACATCACAAATTGGCAGAGAAATTGGGATTAAACTTGGAAAGCAGTCAGTTTGTTGAAAAAAATGTTCCAAAAGTGGCAAAAAAGAAGGTAAAAGTGAGTAAAATCTATAAAAATCAGTCCCAGTTGTAGTGGTAGTGGGTTGTTGTTGTTGTGCTGTAATTCATGTAACTGTTCATGTTCTACAATGTGTTTGTTTAAAAACAGAGAAGATGGGAAACTAGAAATAATCACGCAAAAAAATCGCAATTGCAATATAGGAAATAATAATTGCAATTAGATTATTTTTGCAGATTGTTCAGCTCTAGTTCTACACGGGTTGTGTACTTGTTAAGCTCTTACACAGAAGCAACAATGCAACTTTAACTTTGGATTCAATCACAACCTCAAGGCAGCAACTCTTATAAATGTTGTGCACATCCTCCAAACAGCCGACAATATCATCCAAACATTTCAGCATCCTTCAGAAGAAACCCAGAAACAACCAGGAGAGCAAAAGCAACAGCAAATTCAAACCACAGAAACTGAAGCCAGTGCACTTCAGAAAACGCAAAGTTTTCTCAAAGGTTACGCCAAAGCAGTCGTTGTTTATCCCACAGGTTTGAGAGAAGTGGAGCAGGAAAAGCAGCAGCTCTTACCTCGATGAGGAAATCCCCCGTCCTGAGCCCCGCCTGCCATGCCACCCCTCCCTCGTCCACCGACTCCAGGTACTGCAGCGCGGGGAAGGCGGGCGTGGGAGTAAACTCCTCGATGGGCGTATCCGCTGGACGGCACAAAGATCAAACAGAGAACAAAGTGATGAAGTAACACTGACAAAACAGAGAAAGGAAGAGTGGAGTGTGACGATGAATGAGTCAACAGATGTGGTTTCACTTACACCTCAGGACACGAGTTTAGTATGAGACTTCTATTAACTCCACTGTCACCTGCTGTTTCTGTTTATTAGACCCAATTACTACACATCAAACTAACTCATGATATTTTTGTTGTTGCATATATTCACTCATATTGAATTTGATGGCTGCAACACGTTTCCTTGAAAGTCTGGTAAAGTTGCTGATGTTGAAAAAACAGCTGTTTGGATCATTCCACAGGTGAACAGGTTGATTTAAACAGGTGAGTGTCATGATTGGGTAGAAAAGGAGCATCATCCCCAAAAGGCTCAGTCCTTCACAAGCAAAGATGGAGCCAGGTTCACCACTTTGTCAACAACTGCGTGAGCAAATAGTCCAACAGTTGAAGAACAATGTTTCTCAACTTTGTCCAACTGCAGGAATTGATGGATTTCATCATCTACAGACCATAATATCATCAAAAGATTCAGAGAATCTGGAGAAATCTCTGCACGTAAGCAGCAAGGCCCAAAACCAACATTGAATGGCCGTGACCTTTGACCCCTCAGGCGGCGCTGCATTAAAAACCCACATCANGGACAATCAGGATTGTTCTCAGCACAAAGTTCAAAAGCAGCATCTGTGATGGTATGGGGGTGTGTTAGTGCCCATGGCATCATGGGTAAGTGTCCCAGTATCTGTGAAGGCAGCATTAATGCTGAAAGGTACAAACAGGTTTTGGAGCAACATCTGCTGCCATCCAAGACACTTTGTCTTTTTCAGGGACGTCCCTGATTATTTCAGCAAGACAATGAAACCAAGACACATTCTGCTCCTGTTACAACAGCGTGGCTCCGTAGTAGAAGAGTGCAGCTACTAGACTGACCTGCGTGCAGTCCAGAGGAAAAGTGATGTAGCACAGTGGGAAACATGAACCTGTCCAAGCTTTTAAGGAATGTGTTGCAGCATCAAATTCAAAATTAGTGAATATTTGGAAAAAAGAAAAGTTTATCAGTTTGAATATAGGTAACACATGATGTGCAGATTCTGTTTTTATAGTTGAAAATCATTAGAGAAGTCACTTTGACGAAGAAGAAGGTGAAGAATCTGATGATTTCTCACTCCAGCTGTGTGTAGTTTTTGATACTTGTTTCATGATTTGAACCATGAAACTCTGACACTCTTTCTTCACACGATATCTCATCTTTGCTTGGTCAAAAAGGCTCCAGTATCAAGTCTTGGTTAAGGGAAACCCAAACACCAGATGATGAAACAGGCTGTGAAAAATTTGAGTCCTTTTTGTCCAAACACCACCTCAAACTAACTCACTCTACGTCCTCTTTATTTTGTTATTTCGTATGAAACGTAGCAGCAAAATGTGATGGAAGCAATGAAGACAACAAAACCCGAGTTTGTTTACGCTGTAGGGCCCAGCAGGAACACTTTCTGATCTCATGCAGAAAAAAAAGATGATTTCATGTACATGCAAGACAAAACATTCATGTTATTAGTAACATTTATAATGTTCCAGTCGCCTCTAATTTCTTAACTCTCCAGTAACAGTTTAGCATCCAGTCTGCTCTGCTCCACCGCTCTACTCCTCCCCGCTCTCTCCGCTCTCGGGGAGGTTAAAAAATATTGCAGTTGGGAGAAACCAGTGGTGACAAGTGACACTTCCTATAAATCAGCCTCCTACTGGAAGACACAGACCGCGGGCTGCTACCAGGGGTTTCATGAGGGCATCGACATGAATGTGATGAGTGTGTTTCTTTAGGTGTCGTCCTGTGTGTGACACGGGAAGAGAGAGAGAGAGAGGGAGAGAGGGATGGATGGAGAGCTAAAAATGCAGAAATGCAGAGAGCACAGAGAGGATGTGAGCTTATGTGACAGCTCAAGCATCAGTGCATGTTTGCATGTGTGTGTGTGTGTGTGTGTGTGTGTGTGTGTGTGTGTGTGGTGCAGGATAAGCTATGCTGGGTCAGTTCCCCCAAGGGTGATAGCAGAGTGTGTCAGGATGACGAGAACATTCCTCTTGTTTTTCTCTCTCTCTCCTCTTCCTCCATGTCAGTCCCTCTCTCCGTCTCCTGCCTCCCCCTCTTCTTCTCTTTCTCTGTCTCAAAAAAAAAAAAAGAAAAAACCTACCAAATACTAAATTTACCTCTCGACAGTAACCATGGCGTAGACCAATAGCACGGCACGGCACAGTTGTGGAATGCAACGTGGATTATGACATGGCGAGAATCGTCATAGAAACCGACGCAGCAGCTCACACCGGCTATTTTTAGAGCCAATCTCACGGCCTGGTGGAATATCAAACTGCCTGGATAGGTCAGTCGGATCACAACAGCTCATGATGTGGACGGAAGAGGTGGATGATGGGGAGCGCTACGGGGCAGGTGCACGATAAAAACAAGGAGCAAGGGGCTGATTTTTTGGGTCAAACTGGATTTTTCTTTTCTTGCATTGAAGGATTCGAGCAATGATGTCATTCTACAGATGTTTATATCTCCGCTAAAACAGGAGAATGAAAGTGTGTGCAAGTTTGGGAGTGAAAAAGCTTCATAATGACAGATGCCATCCCTGTGCACACGGTTTGTTGAGGTCACCAAAAAGTTGTTTTGGATGCATTTTTGTTGCAAAACTTGTTTTGTTGCATGCAATTTCAATAAAGTTCCTTCATGCATTCTCTGTCACACACGATGTAAGACATTTAAAGATGTGTCAAACTGCACAAAACTGCACCATCTTGCAGGAAAATACTCAAATAAATCACAGTGGGATGAGAGGAGTTGATTAAATAATTGGATGATGATTGAGGAGGATGGATGAGAGAAACAAACAAAAACAAAAAAAGCAGAAAAAAGTCAGAAATGTTCCTACCTTTTGCCCCCCGCAGGACGAATCCAAAGCCCTCATTCTCCTTCTTCTGGAGCACCACAGTCTTCTCGTCCACCACGCAGTCACTGTGGAGGAGATGCCGAGCAGAGCGCCCGTTAGCACAGCCCATCATCCGCAGCATAGCCACGGACGCCCTGCCCGAGTGGAGGTTCATGCTGCTGGAGGAGAGCTAGTCCGGCCAGGGCAGGGCAGGGCAACCCCGACCCCACCCCACCACCACCACCACTGCCGCCTCCTCCTCCTCCCCCTCCTCCTCCTCCTCCTCCTCCTCTGACCGGCCTCTATCTCTATCAAACGGTATGACAGCGGCCCCGGCAGCGCGGCGACAGCATCTCCACGAAACACACGACCCAGAAGAGGTGGAAAAAAAAAAGAAAACAGAAGGAGACGACGACGGATGAGACGCGCCTCCCTCCCTCCCTCCCTGCCTCCCCCCTTCACCGCTGCAGCTGCAGCTGAGACGCGGCTCCGCGGCGCGGTTACCCCCGCGGCTCCGGGCGGCGGTGAGGCGGCGCGGCGCCGTCGAGGAGAAGCGACATCAGGCCGGTGGTGACAGCGGCTCACGGCTTATGATGAGGCGGGGAGGAAGGCTGAAGCTTACCGGGTTGGTGGGGGTGGAGAAAGCGAGAGGGAGGGAGGGAGGGAGGGAGCAGAGTGTCGGTGTGGATGATGATGTCTAGGTGCGCGGTGCGCTGCAATGTGCGAACTGCTTCCGAACCAAACGCTGGAGGGGAGGGTGTGTGCGCGCGCGTAAAGGACAGAGGGAGTCAGTTATTGAGGTGTCCAAACTTTCCAGATCGATCCAGTTATTGATTATTCGAGTCAGTCTAACAGTCCCCTGATATGTCTCACTCATTTCAAGTCGATTCTTCTTTTAAGGCGAAAGTTTGTAAAGTTTTCCCCCAAATATGCAACTTTTTTTCTGACATCTATCACCTGAAACCATTTCAAACTTACAAAAAGAAAGTTTGCAATTAAAACATAATTGATTCAGAAACTCAAAGCCTCCAGAAAAGAAAAACCTGCAATCCAAACTGATGTGGATTCATCATGAATCAAACTAAGTTCACTGCAAAAACGAACTCATATCAAAGTAGCCAAAGTGTTTGTCTTATTTTTTAGGCAAATGTGTCATGTTTGACCAGAACAGTCCACAAAATATCCTATTTCAAGCTATTTTAAGAAAAAAATGATGTCTGAGATGCTTGAAAGGAGTTGAAAAATTCACCAACATTGATCTTATTTCAAGTAACTTTACAAACAAATTTTTCTTACCCCTTTGGCAGCAGTTTCCCCTCAATACAAGCACTCCACACATCATTTTTGTCTTTAAATATCTTGATATAAGACATTTTTTCTGGACTGGGAAGGTGACATTTTCTACTAAAAACAGGACATAAGCACTTGCTTAGATTTAATCTTTTGCTGTGTATGAGTCTCCAGGTAGATGCAACTTTTTGGAAACTTATTTAACAAAATATAAAGTGCATAAAAAATTAGGATAATGTAGAAAAAGTGTCATGAAGTAGTTTGTCAAGAACTAATTTTGATGTAAGACACCTGTTATCTCCTTTTTAGCATCCTAATTATATGTACAAGGTGCAACACATGGTTTCAAATCCCTCACCAAACCAGAATAAGGCTGGGATAAGACAAAGTAAGGGTTGGAGATAGTTCATTGAGTGATAAAAACAAAATTATGGTTACATGAGAAGCCAAGAGTCCCCTGGGTGAGTTATACAGGTTAGGCCATAAGTTTCCATGGGAAAAATGAACATTTTATGTTGGAAAAGCTTTTTTATTCATGTAAAGTGCTCCGATAAACATCCATCCATTTTCTTAACCGTCTATCCTGCTATTCAGGGTCGCGGGTGGCTGGAGCCCATCCCAGCTGTCATTGGGCGAGAGGCGGGGTACACCCTGGATTGGTCGCCAGTCAATCACAGGGCTGACATAGAGACAAACAATCATTCACACACACACTCACACCTACGGGCAATTTAGAATAATCAATTAACCTAACGTGGGCATGTTTTTGGTCTGTGGGAGGAAGCTGGAGTACCCGGAGAGAACCCACGCATGCACGGGAAGAACATGCAAACTCCACAGAGAAAGGCCAACCATGCCCGAACAGGGAATTGGACCGGCAACCTTCTTGCTGTGAGGCTGGAGCGCTACCCGCTGCGCCACCTTCAGCCCCCGATAAACATTGCGTGGAGAAAACAAATTAATGTGTGTTTTTTTTCACTGTTGATGAACTTGCATTAGCACATGTATTCTGCTTCAAATCCAAACTAATACATATTTGTATTTGTTAATATTTGTAATGTTTATATGCCCTTAACATTTTGTGGTACAGCTGTTGAAAAACGCACCCTAAAGTGTCCTGTAAGAAGCCAAACTAATGCTGAAGTGCCTCCTAAGGAACCAAAACACATACTTTAATGCCCTTCTGGTTGGTGAACCACAATAATCTGTTCCTTTGGTTGCTTAAAGTATGGTAAACTTCCCTCTAGGAAACCAAAACACATGCTAAAGTGTCCTCTCAAGAGCCAAAACATTTGATAAAGTGGGGGCTAAAGAACACTAAAAAGTCCTTTAAGTAGCCCTGAGTTCCCTCTCTGGGGCAAAAACATGTGCTAAAGTTCTCTCTTGGTGCCCAAAACACACGCTAAAAAGCTGTCTTAGGTGCCAAAATACACCAAAGTTCCTATTCATGTGCCAAAATAAACACTAGGGTGCTTTTTTTGGAGCTAAAACATGTTCTCTACAGTGCACTCTTGGAGCCAAAATACTCTTAATTGCCCTCTCAGTAGCCAAACACTGGCTAAAGTGCACATGTTGGTGCCAAACTTTCTCTTAAGTGCCTTTCTTAGGAGCCAACGCACATGCTTAAGTTCTTGTCCAGTTGGTGAAGCACATAAATCAGCCCCTTTGGCTGGTTTAAACTCAGTTAAATTCCGTCTTGAGTGCCAAAAAACCCGAAGTGCCCCTTTCTAGTGCCAAACTCTCTCTCCAGTGCCTTACTTGGGAGCCAAAAAGTGCGCTGTATATTCTTTATTCTTTCTTTTGCCCCTGACCTTTTAAATATCTGTGCACGCCTCTGCTTTCACCTCGAATGTAAGGAAGACATGTGCCATAAGAGAATGAAAATGCTGCAACAACAGTCTTGAATAAGTCTTGTTGCTCTCATGCAGATCCTGGAGAGAGCGTCGTGTGCTGAGCTGAGATGCTAAAGCTCCTGACAAAGCGTTGGTATTTGAGACTTTACAGAAAATGCAACAGAATCTCTCAACCCACAAGATTCAGATCTGCACTAACAGCTGCTTGACAATGTGTTTCAGTGTTGGATGATTCTTCTTAAAGTTGTCTCTCACATACAGAAGCTCCTTGAGGGTATTTGTAATCATATTTCTGCACAATTCACGCTTGTAAATTTGCATGCTTGTCATTAAAAGTACATCTCCTCTCTGGAATCAGCCAGAATCTAATTGTTCTTCTCATCCATCCTTGTCTTTTGTTTTTACTCTCTGCTTGATTTGACCCAAACACTTTGGGAACGTGTGTCTCACAGCAGCTGATCGGTTACATCATCTGTTTGTTAAAATGACTCAGGTGCAAGCAGACGCTCTCAGACGGTCGCTCCACATTTCTGTTCCTCGGGAGCAGCTGCAGCTTTAAAATGCATACATTAAAAGCTGAATCAGAGCAACAGACGCTTGGGTTTTTAAGCAACGCTGTTGTTGCTGCACTCGTGCACATGAGGGATCCTCCATATGGTGATGCAGCTTCTCTGCAACAAGAGGAGGATTACCTCTTCAAGTTTGACTCAGCATTAAGCCGTCTGATCTGTCATCTTCTGCTCAGCTCTAAATGTGCTAAACCAGACCCCCCTCTGATGTCTCCGTTTTTTAGTGATTTGCATAAAGCGCTGTTTTCCACCGCTCTCCGAAAAACCACTGTTGACACCGATGAGCCGAGGAGAGGGGAACCTAAAGGCCACGTCGCTCCTCCGGCATCATCGAGGTGCATCATTTAGCTTATATTTTGTGCAGGATTACTCTGAATAGACACGTGGGATGAGAGAGAAAAGGCAGAGAGACGGAAGAAGAAAGGAGGAGAGAGAGGTGCCACTGCCATCCTAGCAACAGTTCCCCTAGCAACGCAATCTGTCTAGAGAGGAAGGAGGCCCGCACTGCTGACACACTGAAGGTTATCTCACAGCATTCCCTTACACACACACACACACGCACACACACACATGTGCCGGTAGTGGGCGGCCGCTGATAATCACACCTTGATCACCCAAATCTGACACGCTGGCGGCTTCGATAGGTCAGTGCTCTGCAGAAAGAGGCCCGAGCTGTTTATCCGAGGTGTCATCTCATTGTTCAACAAGCGCCGGAGCGGGGCAACAGGGAAGCTGCTTAATCAAAACAAAGTGGAGCATGCAGGATGTGGGACATGGCGCTCATACGGGGTGAAGTTCAGGCTCACACCGGGGAGCACGCCGCCTCAATCTGGGCTCCTCTGTGGGAGGCTGAGGAGTATTTATAGCCCAGAGGAGAGAGAGGGAGAGAGAGAGGATGCTGGGGATGTTTGTTCATCACACATTCATCTCCTGTTGTCCACGTTTACGGGGGTTCACTGTCTGGATTCATTCTTCACATTCACACAGGCAGGAGTGCAAAAAGCTGCAGATTCACAAGCGTCCACTTAAGGCTGGCACCAAATTGAGTCGACTCTCTACAGCAGCCGCTCTCAACCTTGGGATCCTGACCCAAATGGAGGTTGCGAGACGGTTTCTGGGGGTCACCAAATCATTTTAAAAGTTTTACACGAATACTGAATTACAAATTTCCAGCAGGGTTATTTAAGTTGTTTTCTGCTTCATCATTCTTCCAAAATTCGTTGTATAAGTTAGTGTTTGTTCTAGTCTTCGTATGTAGCTGGTAAAAACACTGATCATTTAGGAAAATGACGTTCTGGTAGCCAGGGTTCCTTTTAAAATCTCTTCTTAAAAGAAATTTAAAACTGTGGTTCACAGATGGTCAAGAGTGTGACCACTTTTTCTAAAAATGTAATGTATTTGATTTTTATTGCATATTTTAATTGTAATGTAATTAATTTTAGCATTAGCTTTTGTACTGTTTTTTTTTAAATGAATTTTAATCATGTAGTGTTCATCTCACCTTCCCAACTTGGCTAAACTGGCATATTTACAGGAATGTTTATTAATGTGCATTGTCTCTGTATATTTAAACCAAAAAACTAAACTAAACTAAACACATTTTTACCAACTTGCTTTTATGTGACGTCTTCTTCTTCTTCTTATCACCGCTATTATCTTTTCACCTCATTATTGTCCTTTTTTATGTTTTTTTATTGCCCTTTGACAGTGTTGACTCACTTATGTACTTATTTATTTATCCATCTATTCATTCATTCATTCACTCACTAGTTTATTTTAATTATTTGTTTTTATTTATTGATTTATTTATTTATTTTTAATGAGTTGAGCACTCCAGTTATCACTTCCAGTCTAATTTTAGTCTGTTTTATCCTCTTTATTGCCTTATATACTCACCGCTATATTTCGCATATGTTATTTTTAGGGTCCAATTGTTTATTTATAGTGTTCATTTCAATGTTGTTCTCTATTTCTGATTCACTTTGTTTGTTGTTTTTTGATTTTGCTGTGGATCTCTGCTGTAAAGCACTTTGAGAAGTTATTATTATTATTATTATTATTATTATTATTATTATTATTATTATTATTCTTAATCTGAGCCACATTCAACTGACTAGTCCAGAAAAAATGTCTTATTTCAAGTTGTTTAAAGACAAAAATGACATCTGAATTGCTTGTAAGAAGTCCAAAAAATCTGCCAATTCAGTTAAAAAAAGTTTCTCGTACTAAGACACTATTTAAATTTCAAGAAACTCCGCAAGCAAATTTTTCTCACCCCATTAGCAGATTATTTTTACTTGTTACAAGCAATTCAGACTTAATTTTTGTGTATTAATAGCACAAATTAGGCATTTTAATTTCATATTTTTCCAAGAATAACATTTGCATCAGCTTAATTTCACTCTGGATGCATGGATTTTTGAGTCATCATGCTCTTTTCCTCTGACAGCTCATGGAGAAAATGACGCTCAGCTCTCCATCAGTGACTGCAGACAAAGGTTTCTACCTCCGTGTCACATGCTTTGACTGCAGCAGGGCACTTTCATCTCTGCACGCGCTCAACGCTGCTCTGTGACTCCACAAAGACTCAACAAAGACGCCACAAAGACTCCTCAGGTCTCAGCATCAGCAGCGTTTTATCTGACACAGCACAGAGCTGATGCATCAATGATGAAAATCCACATCTGGCTCTTCTCTTCAGCCAGATTCTGTCAGAAAAGAATCTGTCCACGCCTCAGATTTACAGAGAAACTGAAAAAAGAAAACGCCTGTAAACTGTTTCACTGAGCTGTTTCAGTGTCAACATTTTAGTCTCAGAGCATCAGGACGTTCAGGGAGGAAGAGGCAGAGCAGGATGAGTTAAAGTCCTCGTCCACAGACCTGAACGTGTCTTTGCTTCAGTAACATTTAGCAGCTTCTTTCAGCTCTGTTTCTCCCTCCGTCTTGATTTACTCTCCTTCCGTTCGGGCGCTTTTTTCATGCCCATAAACACACAGAGCAGGAAAGTTCCTGCAGCCTCATGCAGAATTCATAGCTCCCTCTGCCAGTTAAAAAACAATAATGAATCTTTAAGGAGCAAAGGAAGGACTTGATGCATGTGCTTTGGGAAACTCAGCTTTGCAAAAAGGAAACATTTATCATCTGCTGTGGAGGAATAAACGAGGGGAAGCTGTTCCGTTTGGAAACACATTTCCCCAATTCTCTGAAGTCGCTCTGGTCTTTACATCCACAGCCCGAGGGTGAGACGGTTCACCTTGACCTAAATAAGACGGGAAAAACACCTTCCAGCACGTTTCCACAGTCCTGCTGGAGGGAATCCAGCAGAGTAATGATGAAAAATGTCACCCTGTCCTTCATGGCCTTATCACCTGACACATTTTATTTGTCTTATATCGTTCACAGAGAGAGAGAGACGCCTCTGTGTCGTCGTGTTGCGGTAAATCTTTTGCAACATGTTCGGTAAAAATCAATATCTGAGCTTCTTCACTATTTTTACCCAAAATGAACATTTTTTTATGGGTCAGGGTCTCTTGGAGAAGCCTGTTGGAGCTTTATGTTTACTGACAATAAGGATTTATATCTGGATCAGGACGTGTCACAGACCTGGAGGAAAACTAGACCACATGGGAATGTTCCCTAAAGAGGCTTAACAAACACAGCAGGCTCTTACTGTGCTCTGTTATACTTTTAATATTTAAGTGCAATGGCAAATCAGGACCACCACCAAGAATTTTTCAAATAAAATTGTAAATTTGTTGTTTATATAACTCAAAGTCCTGGCTGTCGTGATGATTTTAGCCATTCTAATATGTTTAAGTTGTGTGGTGTGTCCAAATGCTTAAATAACGCAACCACTCTGCGCTAAAACCAATAATATCTCCTTATTGCTGAGTCCAAGTCAAAAGCACAACCCCAATTCCAGTGAGGTTGGGATGTTGTGTAAAATGTAAATAAAAACAGAAAACAATAATTTGCAAATCCTCTTCAACTTATTTCAATTGGCTACACCACAAAAACAAAACATTCACAGTTCAAACTGATAAACTTTATTGTTTTTGTGCAAATATTTGCTCATTTTGAAACTGATGGTTGCAGTATGTTCCTTAAAAGCTGTATTTTGTGCTTCATTATGTTCCACACATTGTCAATGGGAGACAGGTCTGGACTGCAGGCAGGTCAGTCTAGTAGCTGCACTCTTCTACTACGGAGCCACGCTGTTGTAACAGGAGCAGAATGTGTCTTGGTTTCATTGTCTTGCTGAAATAATCAGGGACGTCCCTGAAAAAGACAAAGTGTCTTGGATGGCAGCAGATGTTGCTCCAAAACCTGTTTGTACCTTTCAGCATTAATGCTGCCTTCACAGATACTGGGACAGTTACCCATGATGCCATGGGCACTAACACACCCCCATACCATCACAGATGCTGCTTTTGAACTTTCAGGATTGATCTTTTCCACTTTGCCTCAGTCCATCTCAGATGAGCTCGGGCCCAGAGAAGCCGGCAGCGTTTGTGTGTGTTGTTGATGTCTGACTTTGTCTTTGCATGGTAGAGTTTGAACTGTCACTTGTAGATTCAACAACTTCACTGGCCCCCAATAAAACAAAGGATCACCTACAAAATCCTCCTGTACACCTTCAAATCCATCCATAACCTGGCTCCTCCATACCTGTCTGACCTCCTTCATGTCCACACCCCCTCTCGCTCCCTCAGATCCTCCTCCTCCCTCCACCTCACTGTACCCCCTGCCCGTCTCGGCACTATGGGGAGCAGGGCCTTCAGCCGCTCTGCTCCCCAGCTCTGGAACTCACTGCCCCCGGATCTCCGTAACTCTGCCACCCTCCCCATCTTCAAATCAAAACTCAAAACTCATCTGTTTCATAATACCTACTGTTTTTTAACTGTTCCATATTTTCCCTTATTCTATTGCTTTTATGATGCTGTTTTAACTCTATTTTGTTTTATATGTTTTTTTACCCTTTGTAAGGCGACCTTGGGTGTCTTGAAAGGCGCTTTGAAATAAAATGCTTTATTATTATCATTAGTGATGAACTGTGTTAACTGACAATGGTTTTCTGAAGTGTTCCTGAGCCCACGTGCTAATATCCTTTACACAATGATGTGGGTTTTTAATGCAGCGCCGCCTGAGGGGTCAAAGGTCACGGCCATTCAATGTTGGTTTTGGGCCTTGCTGCTTACGTGCAGAGATTTCTCCAGATTCTCTGAATCTTTTGAT
>RPOG01002124.1:66632-106652 GCA_008086565.1 Thalassoma bifasciatum | reverse complement strand
TTATCCTTATTCATGCTTCTTTTTCCACACTCTTAATGTGCTTTATTTTGATTTCATTGCACAGCTCTTGTTAGAGCAGAAGCATCTCCATCGCCTCTGCAGGTTGAGGAAAAGGCCTTGTGAAGTATTGACATTGAAAGTTAGCTTTTCAATGTTGACTCTTCCTTAATCACAAACTTTTGTCCTCATATTTTTAGTTAGTCGATGATCTGCTCGGTGAAAGTTATGCCTCTGAAAAATGAGAGCACCAAAGATCAGTTGAAGAGGCTTAATTTGAAGCCAGATTGCAGATTTCTGGAAAGAGACGCTGAGTGCCATCTCATCAGGCCGAGTGTGTCTGTGTTTGCTTTCGGTGCGTAGGAAGACGAGGATGGATTTGGAGTTCCATCAGAACTTGTGGGTTTTCTTTCTGAACATTTAAAATCAAAATGTCTCCTCGCGTCGACAAATCAAGTAACTGGATTCAATAGTTTTAATTATGAGGCTTGTTTGAGCAGATATATCAGAGCACAAGTCTTGTTTTATTATTCTATTAATTCAGTGGATCCTTGAGAGCCGTATTGGCATTTCAAAATTGAAATTTATTAAACAAGCTTTGCAGAATCCCTGAGCAAACATCCCTCTCCAGAAAGATGATTACTGAGCTACTAAAAACTGAGGATACTTCACACTGCAGTGATGAGTAAAAAGACATCACAGCTGGAGCCAAAACTCAGCATGACCAGTTGAAATATATGTATAAATATGCACACCTCTGTACGCATATGTGCCAGATGATTTTGTTTACAGTGAATAAATGTGGGCAACGAGGGTGCAGACACTGTGAAAGTGCTCGAGATCAATGATTCTGAACCTTTTCCAACTCAGGGGCCAGTTTTGAGTCTCAAAAATTTCCATGGCCCACCTCCTACCTCAAAAATACAGAGGTCATGTGATGCCACAGAGCAGTGACCAAACTTTTTCGAAGAGGGCCTTGTTGGATACTGTGAAAATGTCCAAGGGCTGATGGCTCTTGCTGATGTCTATGAACAGCAAAAGTAACAAATGAGTGGTTTATTTGAGAACTATGTCTTTAAAACATTCTCAGCAAAAAATTAAACATAAAAAAACCAAGTCTCTTAGGCCCAATCCACACGAAGACAAAATGAGGTCAAAATGCATAGGTTTTATGCCAAATCTGCGTACCCAGAACGCAAACCCAACCCAACCTAACTCAACTCAACTCAACTCAACTCAACCTAACTCAACTCAACTCAACTCAGCGAAACTAAATGAAACTAAACTAAACTAAACTTAACTTAACTAAACTTAACTTAACTTAACTAGACTAAACCAAACTAAACCAAACCAAACTCCACTGAACTGAACTCAACCAAAATCAACTCAACGAAACTCAACTCAACTAAACTAAACTAAACTTAACAATACAAAACAAAACTTAACTGAATGAAACAAAACTTAGCGAAACTAAACAGAACTAAATGAAACTAAACTAAACTTGACTTGACTTGACTTGACTTGACTTGACTTGACATGACTCGACTTGACTTGACTTGACTTGACTTGACATGACTCGACTTGACTTGACTTGACTTGACTTGACTTGACTTGACATGACTCGACTTGACTTGACTTGACATGACATGACATGACTCTACTTGACTTGACTTGACTTGACTTGACATGACTCGACTTGACTTGACATGACATGACATGACATGACTCGACTTGGCTTGACTTGAGTAAACTTAGCTTAACTTAACTAAACTATACTAAACCAAACTCAACTGAACTCAACCAAAATCAACTCAACGAAACTAAATGAACTCAAACAAAACCAAACTAAACCAAACCAGCAGGTGTCAGTGTAGGACAATACAAGGTGCACACATCTAAAAACACAGTCATGGACATGGAAACAAATGTAACTTAAAATCAATATCTCAGGACCTGAATATAACATGAGTGATGTAAACAACATGCATTAGATGAGCAGAAAAGTTGAGAAGGTTATCAACATTGCCCTGATTATTTTGCCCTCTCTGAAAATTTACAGAAAATCAACCGTTTGCTTGAGTTAAATTCTGTAAAAAAAAAAAAAGAAAAAAAAAAGAATAATTCAACCTTTTTTTTCTGCTTTCATTGAATACTAAATGATGAATAAGCACGATGTATTCACACTTTGTAAATCCTTCAAATTTTGCCTGAACCCATAGAGGTGCAGGACGTCACTTTATTAAGAAAAATGACATCACCGAGTAGAAATGTGACAGAAGCAAAAAATGACCAGAAACTGCTTGGTATCCCTGAGGTCAAAATCATTTTAAGAGTGCCTGAGTTCTAAAATTAAAACATTATTCTGTATGTTTTGATCCACACACACACACACACACACACACAAAATCATACTATGTTGGAAGTGATTTGGCGGCCCACTTGTGGTACCTTTGTGTCCCACCAGTTGGGCATCACTTTTCTAGATAATTCCACCCTCTTGGCTTGAAACGGGTTTAAAATGAACCTTTTAAGCAGAGATCCATGCAGAGAAACCTGGCGTCTTTTTCGTTCCCTTCAGCCAGTGTTTGCTCTTCGCCCAAATTGATCTCACATCTAAATGTAGATTAGATCTCCTCTTCGTCCCCACTATCCTCCTCCTCTTCTCTCTTTGTCTCTTCTTCTGGATTCATCCGTCTCCTCTTCTGTCTCTCTCCTTTAACTGCTCTGTTTGTCTCTCTTAGACCGTCATCCTGTTCTGTCAGCATCAATCTTCCTGCCCTAGCTTTTGCCCAACTCCTTGCTCTTTCTTTCTGTCACATCCTGCACTGCATCCCGCCCGCCCGCCTGGCCTCAGTGTGCAGGGAGCCTAAATTAAGGGGGGGTGGGGGGGGGTAGAGCAGGTGTGCAGCTGGCCGGCTTTTGCTGCTGACTCGTGTAAACGCTGAGAGGTGAGTAGTGAGCTGCTGGGGTTGAGGAATACAGCTGGCCTCTAATGCTGATGGACCTCCCCCAGCTCTAATGTTTGCCAAAGGCCTGGCCAGGTGCTCGGCAGCGCACACACACACACGTATAAACACAATCTGTACACACACGCATGCATATACACACTGTGGCCACAAATGGACGCAGTACGCATATGTGTGTCAGATTTAATAAGGATTCCCAGCTGTGCTAACTGTGCTACGCAGACAGAGAGCTGATGAATTCCACTCTGGGTTCACGCTCTCTGCTGCAGAGAAAAATGAAGGTTATGAGAGAGGAGAAAAGCTCGGACACTGGCTTCTCCGCATAATTCTGTGTCCTTGGAACAAGAGCGGGAATTAGCGAAAGGAATCAGAAGGTCAAACTGAAACACATTAGCCTTTAGCTCGGTTACTCTGCAGCTGAGTGTAAAGTTTAAGGACCAACGCAGAGAGCCTGGTGGAAACACTGAGCTGGGTACAAAAATCCAATTCAAGCCAAGGTGGTGTATTTATTTTCATCAATAGTATAGAAAATATCTGTAAGATAGCAAGCTGGAGCTCAAAGTATTTGTTTGTCATATATGTGATTGGATGTAACGGCATTGCAGAAGAAGAACTCAGTTCTTGATATCAAACCGTGATATTTATGTTGGTTTGGGTTTTTTTCTTTTTTGCTTTGCAGAAATTGTTTTTGATAAGCATCCTGGATGTTGCCACAGAGACACATTCAGATTTACTTCATTCGCTGTTGCATGTTTCAGATTAACAGAATTTACATTTTACATTTCAGTTACATCCCATCCGAGACACATAACATGGGGAAGACAGGAGCAGGAGAACAGCTGGGTCGCCAGCATGTGCAGCGCCCTGTTTCATTCTAAGGAAAAAGAGTACAAGAGGAAGGAAGAGGGAAAAAAGCAAACACCAGACTAGGCCCCTAGGGAGACAGGCTAGAAGGTTTCTTTGGGAGCTTATTCACCCAAAATATAGAGAAAACTAAGCGTCATCATATTTTTTTTTCCTATAACTAAAATGGGACTATGATAAGCTTTGAATACAGTTTTGTTTAAAAAAAGGAACAGTTCAGAGAACAGTAAAATTAATGTCTGTCTGTGTGTCCAAAGTAGCATTCATCTCAAACACAGATGAGGATTATGTTAAAGTGCAATACAGTCTTTGTACTCCCACTTTAAGTCTAAGAAAGTAGAATGTAGAGGAAGACTCTATTGATTTGGAGTAAGGATCTTACA
This sequence comes from Thalassoma bifasciatum, assembly GCA_008086565.1. Taxonomy (NCBI): domain Eukaryota; kingdom Metazoa; phylum Chordata; class Actinopteri; order Labriformes; family Labridae; genus Thalassoma; species Thalassoma bifasciatum. The sequence goes on along the minus strand of RPOG01002124.1, from coordinate 102,442 downwards.
CTAAAAACTTAGCTCTGTCGAGTGCATTTGTTTTTTTTTATTAGCAATTTAGTATTTTTCATTCTGTTTAGTTTAGTAAATGTCTTATTAGATTTAATATGAGTCGCATTCACCTGATGAGTCCAGAAAAAGTCTTCTTTTGAGTTATGTAAAGACAGAAATTATGCCTGAATTGCTTATACAGAGTAATTCATGTCTGCTAAAGTGATAACGGGGAAAAAAAAAACTCATTAATTTGGGCATCAATTTTGTTTTTTTATATCTCAAAAAACAAAACAAAACAAAACAAAAAACATTATTCTTACCTTTTGAGGCAAACGTGACTCATCCTAGGTCAATAAGACATTTTCTTTTAATTGAAAAAAGTTAGAAACACTCACTTAGATCTAACTTTAGCAGTATTTCATCTTGTGTGTGCATGTGTGAAACTATTTAATTAAGGCAAGGGATTTGAAAACTACACAAGGGAATGTGTTGAGGGAGAGAGAAATGTCTTTTAAAGATTCAAACACTTGGTACAAGCCTGATACCTATTTCTGATCAGTGTACTGAATGTGTTTAAAGAGATAAAAGCAAAAAGTAATAGATTAGATTATTGAGTTGCCTGCTGCAGTGGTCGGAAAAGATTAAATAAAAGCATGTATGAGTCTTAAATACTGACCAGACACAGTCTCCTTTAAGGATATGAATGGGTAACAGATCAATAACAGAGGGACTGGTTTGATGAAAGCCTTTTTTTTGTTCTCTGATTTAAGTTCCATGGTCTATTTATCTTCAATCCCCTGAACCTTTTCCACCCGTTTGTGCTCACAGCTCCCCCCTCATCTCCACACTTCCCTCCTTCTCCCTCATGCCTTCCCCTTTATGTGCAAACACGGAACGACAAGTCACTCTTTGCTCGCTAAGGCGATGGAAAAAATCCAATAAACATACGCCGCGCCTCACCCCTGACTCCTCTGTCGTCTTTGAGATGTTATTTAAGCGCGACACGTGGTCGATTTTTCCCATTGTACCTTCATACCCCTCACCTCCTCCTCCCCCATCCCCTCTCCCTCTTTCCTCCCTTTCCAATACAGATCCAACATGTTGGTTCCTTTTTTTCACTTCAGCTCCTGAGCTTCTGAGTTGGGAGAGAGGAGGGTAAATAGGCATCGCGAGTGTGAATAATGCAAGGCGAACATTAAATGTCAGGGCTAAAAATTCACATTTCCCTCCATTGTCTCGCTGGCATTCGCAGCATGTTTTATGCATTTTATAATTAGCGGGTGAGTCTCAGAGGAGAGCGGTGGAGGAGAAGGAGGGCTGGCAGTTATAGAGATGGCTTTTTCTGCAAGAGGTGGCTTTTTAAGAAGTTACAAAACTTCATTTGAAAGGCAGATTTCACCCCTGCTTGGAGCCAGAAACCAATTTCAGATATATTTCACTGAGAATCAATATCACTTCCAACATGTTAGAGTATATATGTATATATATACCTCACAATTTTAAAAGCAGAGGGAAGAAACCCTTCAAATAAATACCTGCAGGAGGTTCCTGTTGTCTTTGAATTACACAGTTGATTTCTCTGTTGAAGAAAAGCGTCAGAATATGAAAGGTGGGAGCGATACAAGGAACAGTAATATAAGGTTGATTGGGAAAAGATTGCAGGAGGGAAATGACTCATGGAAAGAAGAGATAGAAATCAGATGGATAGATGGGAGGTTTGGTTGAATATGCTGCACTTCAATTTTCACTCCTATGGATTTCTATTTGCTCCTGTTCTCCCCTCCAACCCCGACACTTCTTCATTATTGTCGCGTCTAACATTTTTCTATATAATGTTCATCTCATGTACTGGGCTCTGTAATGTGACATAAATTTCCATGTGTTGTTTCAGTTAGTCTCTCGAGGAAAAGAGATCTCAAACATCAGCATTTTCATGTTATTGGCTCAAATTGATGCCATCCCTGCTTTTTTTGTTTATCCTGCCACAATTCTCCTTCCAGCTCATATTGTTTAGAGATGATAGATTAAACTAGAGAGGGGGCCTGCATTTCCTTTCAGCAAATGCAGGATGTTGAAATGCTGAGCATCGCATTACATTCTCCAGCATAATTTATGATTTCTTACTATTTTTTAATCATAATGACAACAGAAACTTCCAAAATAGCCCTGATGAAAAGTTTCCATCCCCCAGTTCTTAATAGCGTTTATTTCCCCCTTTAAAATCAATAACATCTTGAAGTCTTTTGTGGTTGATGTGGATGAGTGTCTTTATTTCCTCAGATGGTAAAACTACTCATTCTTCTTGGCTAAAAGCCTCCAGCTCCTGTAAATTCTTGGGCTTTCTTGCATGAACTGCAGGTTTGAGATCTCCCCAGAGTGGCTCAATGATACTGAGGTCAGGAGACTGAGATGGCCACTCCAGAACCTTCACTTTATTCTACTGTAGCCAATGGCAGGTCCACTTGGCCTTGTGTTTTGGATCATTGACATGTAGTAAACACAGATGTTTGTTCATAAATGTCTTCACCCAACCACTAACCATAGATGACAGGGAAGTTTTTGTTTGCTATCATTCATATCCTCTGAAAAATGACAAAGAAATCATAAATTCTGTGCTCATATGCAAACTTATGAGCACAACCGTACATGTATCTACATGATTATTCAAATTGTGGAGAAGATGGATTACTAGCTGCATTGGTTGAAGCAGGGGTTGATAACTATTTTCATGATTTAGCAGTGGTCTCTTTCCTCTTTCAAATAATCAGTTTTGGACAAGTTACTACCAAGCGGCAACCTCTGATCTGAAAATATGAGACACCGCAGATATATCTATGTGAAGCTTGAATTTTTATTATTGATTTCAAGGATTCAATTGAGTTACATTTACTTCTGCCTAGATTTATTTTTCTCAGAGTAAGGAGTCCTCAGGATAGAATTTGTGGGCTCTTGAATTTGGTTAGAAAGATGTTGGCAGCATAGAGTTCAGCACAAGTCGGGGAAAGAAGTTGTTACTGGAGCCTTTTGTCAGGGTCCTTCTTGTTCCTGCTACAGAGACACAGAGAGTTTCAGTGGTGCCAGATCCAGTCAGTGTGTTTCTCAAACTACAAAAGGTCTTGAACAAAGCGATAAGATTGGATGAGGAGTTCCTCGCAGGACTTGGATTGTTTGAAAGTCATGTGGCTTATTTAAAAAAAAAAAAAAAAAAAAAAGAGGGATCGCAGTTTTTCTTTGACATCCATGGTGTGAATATCCAGTCTCACTTTCCCTGTGTTAGTGTGACTTAGGCTCTGTCACCTCTTCCGGGCTTCTCGCCTCAAATGTAGGAGAAGCGGTAAACGGTAAACTTGAGATGTGACTGCTACGTCTGTTTTCATAATCAGGACACTAAAATTAGTTTGGGGGAGGTTTGTCCTCACCAGGTATTACTGACTCCGAATGAGCAACTGTATTATTCCACAGTACATGATTTTTTTTTCCCTTAGAGGGCGTCACAAAAAGAGAAATTAGACACCCACCATGCGGCACATTTTTTAATTTGCACCAGCTCTACCTTTGGGCCAAACAGAACAAGAAACAGCGTCAGCATAACACTCCATTCATCAAAATCTGATCCCGCTCTCGCTTGCATAAATACCTTCGTTTGACACATGACTTTGCTAATTGCCTTTTAAAACTGCTGTAATCTCCTGGTGTAGCCAGTGAAAATTAAAAATGCAGCGCCCTGAGTATTGTGTTTTCATGTCTGAGCCTGCATTTATCCACCTGAAATTAATTCTCTGATTTGTTTGTAGGATACACTGGGAATACTTAAGATCCCAATCCACTTAAAGCATCTTCTCTGCTACTTTACATATCCGTTCTGTAATGCTGATGTCTCCCTGAAGACTCCTCCCGGCAGCCCTGCAAGTCATTAACAGTGAAATGAAGAGCAAGCCTCGGCTTTCCTAAAGGGCACCATAAATAGCACTTCAAATAAAGTGTTAATAAAGAATGTGCTCGTCTGCGCTGACTGCACACAGGCAGGTCGGTGCACGGGTTCAGCGTTCGATGCCATGAATTCACACTTGAGCTGATGTGTTCGCTGTGTTTTCATGTCACACCTCAAAACTGGAGGTGGGTGATGACATCCTTGTCCAAACACAAAAAGTGTAAAGAAGCAGGAAGCACTTTGACATGTCGCTGTGCTGCTTCCACCTCACACATTCAGCTCTCCGTGTGTGTTTTAAGTGCTATAAATACCTTTCGATCATCTGAAAAAGCTCAGATAAAGTCATTAAAGTCTGACCTGGAATCACTTTCACACCACTTCAGCAGAAGTTCCTCTAGTCCCTGCAGCCTGGGGTCAAGTCTAATTCTTAGTTCTACATTATTCATGTATAATGAACGAGAAAATGAATCTGCTTCAGTTCAACTCATTTTTTCCTTTAGGACATTTTAGAAACTTTGTCTCAGGCCTCCCAACCATTTTATACTTCTGAGTACTTAATTTAAAGTTTCAATTTCCTTTTCAATCAGCCTCTCTTACAGATTTGTCGGAGGGCTTTTCTTGAATACCCTTCTTAGCTTCGCATTCAATACTCTTCCCTTTTATATTAAACCCATCTTTAAATGAATGTCATGTCCTGTAGCTTCGGCTGGCAACTGTTTTGCAGCCACATTGTACAGTAGGTTATAAACAGTTTCGCTTCAGTGCTTTTGTTCTGCTGAACTGCAAGGTTGGCTGAAATTTGTTTGATCACCATTTGCATAAAAATAACTAGGTTTCACAACACCAGTGAGAGCCTATCTGCATGCAAGTGCACACTCAGACGACTGCTGCAAGTCCACCTGCACATAGTAATGAGTCAGTGACCGCAGAGGATGAGTGACAGGACACTCACAGCAGCGGCTTGTGGTGGAGAGGACACAATCATGTGTGGACTTTCAACTTGTTGGTAACTTCAGTGGAAATTAAACGTCTTACCTTGACTAGTGTCATGAAGCTCCACCATAGGGTGACCAAACTGTAACGCGCCGCCCTTTTTGGGTTTTTATTGGAGCATGCTTACCAGGAGGCAGGAAAAAGGCAGGCATATGACACAAAGCTGGAAACAGGGAGACACTGCATTCACTCAGCATCTGCAAGAGTGTAGGAAAAAGTCCCTCACCTAGCTACGCAACTAGCAGCAGATTTTGGAAAAGAAAAAGTCTGATTAATCTCTCAGTTGACCTAGACTTTACAGAAGGAGTTCTGTAAGCAGGAGGACGATCTGCTGCGCTAGCGTGTTTTAAACTGAAAGGCAAAAGCTGCTTTACAATGGGACTTCATGCTGCGCTTGGCCCCACCCTCCAAAGATGGCAAAAGTACTCACATTCTTAACTTAACCCTGTGGTGCATAGTGGTCACTACAGTCGACACCTATTTAAAAGTTATTCACTCCTAAATTCAATGATTCATGTGATGGAAATTCATATTAGTCTGTGTCAGGATGTTTTTTTATTCTTCTTTGGGCCTGAAAAATTTTCTTCAATTTTTTATCCAAACACATTTATCTTTTTAAAAATGTGATAGACAAACATTTGAGAGTGAAAAAGCTTATAAACTATAAATTATTCAGTGTTAAAATGGATGAAAGAGAGTTAAACTGTTTCGCAAAGCATTACAAAAATTGTTATTCATGAAATTATCAAAATAAGAAAAGAAAAGAAGTCAAACAAAAAAAAGTCATATTTACATTATGTACCTACTATTTCATGTTGAAAGCTCAGTTGCAAATATTTGATAAAAGAAAATGGAAAACTTGTTTTCATTCCTTAATACAAATAAAAACACTCAAGAGAAAAATCCTGACACTCCTATAATTCATGCATCAGAGGGTTAAGTAGAAGTACAGATACTTGTGCCAAAAAGACTACTAAAAGTAAAAGTACTGATTCAACTCCTTTACTTAAGTGAAAGTAAGAAAGTTTTGAAATGCACTTAAGTAAAAACGTAAAAATGACATTTTAGCTTCAATAATAGACAATGCCTTTTTTAATAACTCAGAAAAAAAATTCTCGCCAAACCAAATAGGATTGTTTTCCTCCTTCAATAACAACCTGTAAAGGAAAAAAAATAACACAAAATCACTGGAGAATGTCTAGTTTTGCTGTGAGCCAAATTTCAGACAGAATAATAAAGACTAAACTTTAGAGCTGACAACATCGACAAACTCTCTTTAAGAAGGCCACGGATGGAGAATTTCTTGCTTCGCCGAATCTGCTCCTTTATTGGCAGCAATTGGTTCATTTTCTTCATCCATGTTTCCGTTTGTTTTTTTTTGTTTTTTTTCACAAACCGTACAATCGCTCAAAACCCTTTCTCCGCAGTTGACTTTTCCTCTCTGTTTTGTTACAGCTTTTTACATCATGTCGTCATCCGCAGAGATACAAAATCGAGTAATAAGCCATTTTGAGAATGTAAGAAGTAGAAAGTACAGATATTTGTATCTGAATGTAGGGAGTAAAAGTAAAAAGTCATCAAAAATATAAATACTCAAGTTAAGTACAGATACCAGAAAAATCCACTCTGGCATCCTCTACCTTTCCCTGCTGAGGTGCAGGGAGTAAACAAACAAACAAAAAAAAAAATATAGTCCTAATTCAAAAGCCCCCTCCCCTTTGAAGGCCTCTGCTCTAACTGGTTCATGACATGTTACAGGGGCAGGCCTCAAACCCCAACATTTGTCCATAACCAGACATGGGACTCTGGGTTTGATGAGCAGTGATACTGGAAATGTAGTTTTTATGAAAACCAAGAGACTGGAGATATGAAAGCAGCACTGCTCTGATTTGTACATTGAATTAACTTTATGATTTAATAACAATAATTATGTGCGTCTTTGACATGCGGGGCATTTCTTTCATGCAGACAAGATGAAAACAGCTTCACTGCTATGATGGTTTCCTCCTGAAAACCACTGAGGGGGTCATTAGCCTGATTTTAATTATAACATGTGGAAGGAAATGTCATTTCAAGTTTCTACGAAATGTAAACGTGTTGTGAAAGTCCTGTCATGGTTCTTAATTGGATGTTTTTTTGTCTCCTCTCAGGACCAGTGGGAGGTCACTGTCAGAAGAAATGCCGGTCCTCGGTGCCCTAGCACATCACCACCAGGACCATGGCGACTCCTTGGCCAATGAGAAAAGAGAGGTGCTCCCATGGCTCCTCCTGTCTTGCTAGATGGTCGGCGTCCTCCTTCATGCTCTTATGGTTGCCCTGGGTGTTGCTATGGCTGCCATGGCCCACCCGAGCTGAACAAGTGGGCGGCGGGGTACACGGCGGGAAATCCCTCCACGGTTCCCTGTCGTCCCCCTCGTTGACATCCTCTTCATCCTCATCCACCTCCTCCTCCTCCTCCTCTTCGTCCCCGTCCAGCTCCTCGGCGTGGGGCTTCAACACGAGGCAGAGCGGAGGGCAGCTGGACTGGCTGCTGTCAGAGAAAGGACCTTTCCACAGATGTCCGGAGTACACAGAGTTCAGAGAGAGGTTCCAGCAGGGATTTTCTACCAGATACAAGATTTACAGGTGAGGGGGGTCTGCTCCTGTGTGTGTACGCTGTGTGGGTGTGTGTCTGTATCGTGTGTGTGTGTGTGTGTGCTTGCTTCATTCAGAAGGATACCGTGCGAGACAGGATTTAAAAGATCAAAAGGTGGGAGGAAAAGGTTGTTTTCTTATTTATTTCCCTGGCTGTTTGCCCTCAGCTTATGTATGGCTTTTCGACTTTTTCGGTCACGGCCTCAGAAATGTTTCTGTTGCACCTGAAAAAGTCTGAACACCCACGTAGGACATAAAATGAATCAAAACACTAGAAAAGAAAGCAGGATTCTTGGCTTTTCATCTTTGATATTGATCAGCCTGCTGGAAAACTCTATTTCCCTCAAGTCCCCCATTTGAAACCATTTATAGCCTGATAAGATTCAATATTCACTTTATTCACCATCGTACATGTTTCAGAGTGACAGAATTTGCCTTTCAGTTACATCCCATCCAAGAAACATAACAAAGAAAGAGACGCAGAAAGAGGACTGTTGGGTTCTCATCATGTGCAGCACCACATTTCATAAGAAGGAAAAGAGTACAAGAGGAAGGAAGAGGGGAAAAAAAAAAAACAATTAACAGACTTAGCCCCTAGGGGTGTGGACACAGTTTGGGGTTTACTAATTTATCTATCTCCACACACCCAGGGAGGGATTTTGTTTTCAACGTGTTATTCCAGAAGTTATAATAGTGATGTGTTTTGTAGCACAAATGTTATGGTTGATTTAACAGACTGTCAGCAAAGCTACAAAGTAACCACCTGTCTGTCAACTCACAACACCCCAAATCATGAATAAATATATATCTCTGAGCCTTAATCTTATCAGAACAGGAGCTTTTGGTGTTACCCTCTGGTGGACACTTGAAGAACTGCCCCTTGACTTTATTTTGCCTTCCACTAAATGTTGTCATTTGGTTTTGACTCTCTGTTCCTTCATGGAGTCATGTGTTTTTAACCTGCAAAAACCTCTGGAGTGGTTTAAAGCTGATATAATTCAATTTAGAAAATGGAGAAATGTTCCTGACTGAACGGTAATGTGCTAATGTTCGTCATACTGAGTCCCTGCACATTTTTGCCAAATTGCTGGGCACTTCAGCCAACATCTATTGAGATATTTTAAGCCAAAAAAAGAAAGACATTAAATACCAAACCAAGCAACCAACCACCGAACCACCTGAATGCCAGGAAATTGCAGAAAACACTGCGGCTCTGTCACATTCATGCTATTTAAGAATGCATTTGAAAGCATTTAAAGAGGGGTTATTCAGTGTTGCCATGTTTGAGTAATGGCTATGGAGTAAAAATGCTGGATGCTCAAAATAAACGTGCAGATATTTTCCGTCATTTGTTTATTTAAATGTTGTAGAAATCCCCAAATATGTCAGTAAACTTATCAAAACAGTCAGCTCTAAAAAAAAAATAAAAAGATAAAAAGAAAGAAAAAGAAAAATAGGGGGGATTTCCAAGTTGAGTCAAACTCAGTACGTAGCTTGTGGTATGCCGTTGATCACTCAGTGTCATGTGCCGGCTACTCAGCAAAACTTGTCAACTTGAAAAAACAAACAAACAAACCAAACAAAAAATCCTTCGCTGTGTTACCATCATGTGTCACAGAGAGATAGGCAAGTGCCACTGAGGGATTTTTTACATATCATTGGGGATTGACTGGTGTCACTGAGGATTGACTGGTGTCACTGAGAGATAGGCAGGTGTTACCGAGAGATAGGCAGGTGACATGGAGAGATCAGCAAGTGCCACCAAAACATTGACATGTGTCACCAAAAGATTGGCAAATGTCACCAAGAGGTTGGCAAATGTCACCAAGAGATTGGCAAATGTCACCAAGAGATAGGCAGGTGTCATGGAGAGATCGGCAAGTGCCACCAAAACATTGACATGTGTCACCAAAAGATTGGCAAATGTCGCCAAGAGATTGGCAAATGTCACAAAGAGATTGGCAAATGTCACCAAGAGATAGGCAGGTGTCACTGAGAGATAAACAGGTGTCATGGAGAGATAGGCAAGTGCCACCAAAACATTGACATGTGTCACCAAAAGATTGGCAAATGTCACCAAGAGATCAGCAGGTATCACTGAGACATAGGCGGGTGTCATGGAGAGATTGGCAAGTGCCACCAAAACATCGACACGTGTCACCAAAAGATTGGCAAATGTCACCAAGAGACTGGCAAATGTCACCAAGAGACTGGCAAATGTCATAAAGAGATAGGCAGGTGTCACTGAGAGATAGGCAGGTGTCGTGGAGGGATCGGCAAGTGCCACCGAAACATTGACATGTGTCACCAAAAGATTGGCAAATGTCTCGAAAAGATTGGCAAATGTCACCAAGAGATAGGCAGGTGTCACTGAGGGATTGGCAGGTGTTGCTGATGAGATCATTTCAGTAAAAAGTTCTAACTGGTTATGAAACATTCGAGGAGCGGGCCCCAATCACCAAAGTAATCATAGCTCCTCTCCGGACAGGCCTCTAGTTGGCTGACCAATGGGAAATAATGGGTTTTGTAAAGTCTGGAGCCTTAAAGAGACAGCAGCTAAAAGACAGAGTTTCAGACAAGTAAAAAGGATTTCTAAAACACCTGTGTGAGGAAAAATATTGATCTTTTTTGCTCTTTAAATCATGCAAAGGTATGACAGGGGAAGAATAAAACCTACAAAAGAGCACAATACCCCCTCTTTAAAGAGTGAATTAATCTGACGCACACATAAACACCCACGTTTTAATTTCACTCTTTAAAGAAAGCAGCAAAGCTCTAACTCCACGATTTAGAGCAATCATCACAGAGAGGAATATATAAATATAAATCAGCAATGACTAAAAAGGAATATTAGTTTTAAATAAATAATATAAATGCACAGAAACTAAGCATAGAGGTCAATATGATGATATTTATCTTTTCAGCTCTGCCTCTGAGTATAAATCATTTTTCTCATAATGCAGCACCAGCACCAGAATTCAATCAAGCCCCTTCTGTCTGTGTACGAGAGCACGTAATGAAAAGATGCTCTGTAACATTTTTTATCACTCAAAACACACATTATTGTCAAAACACAGCTTCTCTGTATTAAAATCTGCTGGATGAGAGGAAATCCAATTCAAGCAGCGGTATTACAATTTGTGTAAAGTGAGATTAGAACTCAGTGAGACAGAGAAATCTCCCTTTTCCTATTTCGAACCACTGTTTTAAATGCAGAGGAGGGAACTTCAAACTTTCAGATGACATATATTAAAGGTAATGAGCTTATTTTGACAGATTCTGAGACTTGATTTTTGCTGCAAGATGTGAAATGGAATTTGTGCAGCATTAGATTAAACCAGAAACTAGAGGGAATGGTGAAGGGTTTTTAGGGTGATTAAAGTCAGGGCTTAAATATTTTTGGTGGAATGTGTGAACCAAAAACAGAGTAGCTATTGAGGAGCAGAAAAAGGAAGAAGTAATGATCTATATTTTTTAGTTTTTACTTCTCTGAGGCACTTTAATCAGACGATGTCTCCCGATTCTATCTGTCTGACTGCTTATAACTCCAGCCTTATGAAAAGCACAACTATCTTTTCATTTCTCAAGTTTTAATAAAAGTCAGCTGGAGAAAAATTGCCTTCAAATGCATCACAGTTATGACACTGCAATAGAAAAATCACGCCATGGATCAGGAGAAAAAAAAATAGACTAGACTGTGACAATGTAAGCATCAGAGTTTATTATTACAGAATGGAAAGAAAATCCATACCACTGTTATTTATACATGAATACAAATATCAACCCTGAGTCAAAGCGGGTCTCTTCCGCCTCCATAGAGAATGTAGTTTGAGCTGTCTTGTTAAATCATGGAAGAACTCGACAAAAAGCACTTTTTTTTTTTTAGGTAGCAGCATGCATTGCTATGAAAGCTCTTTATTTTGTTTACCACTAATGTTGACACCCTGGATGTGTAAAGAAGCACATCCTGAGCTCTTATGCAGTTGAAACTAGCACTCACCCATCTATAATAATGCATCAAACTGCCTCATTCTTTTAGGTTTTACATGACAAAGTTGATTTTGAAAAATGTTACAGTAATTTTTTGGGGGTATATGGTTTTTGAGGGCTGAATAAACGGCAATGTACACCAAATCAAAAACTGTGACCACCACAAAACTTAATAAGATCCATTACACTTCTGCCCCACAGACCCATGACACTTCACTGTTTTGAAACTCAGACCAATTAGTCACATTTAAAGACATAGCCCATGTCATCCTTTCCTGATATCAAAACGTTACACCCATTTCAGTAAAAAAAAAACTTTATTTCTCCACAATAACACTGACAACTAATAACTAATAGCAAACTCATAACACTAATTATGAAGCTTTCTGTAAAAAGACTAAGTTGAGTTATTATACTCATGAGGTTCTACTTATTCCAAATAGCAAATAGAAATCAAAAATTCACATAAGACAAAAGCTCAGGTCTAAGGAGGTTAGAACGCTGGACATAGCGTCCATGATTTCCAAAATGAGTGTCAAAATGAGAATTGTGAGGGCCATGAGACAGTTGTCTACCTCACCTCGCCAACATTTCTGGACCACATTCCCATATATTAAGTAAAATATATGTATGACATGTATAAATATAAATTTCCAATCTTTGCTTGATTTATTTTCAACCTGTATTCATGGATGTAGGAACAAACTGTATTCACTGGCAGTGGCTTGTGGAAGTGGCTTTGAGTCTATGCAGTGACTTCCACTCCAGAGTTGTCTCTCTTTTAAATGCACTGTGCTGCCTGAGGGCCCATAGATCCTGACTTTGGCAACTGAACATTGATGGTACTAAGAGGAGAGCAGGGTTGGCCAGGAGAATTCTTGAATTCACGCTGTAGGCCAAACTTTATTTTCATGAAGGTAAAGTAAAAATTGCTTTTGACCACTATGTCATGGAAAATTAGTCAAATTGGGAAAATAAAACAGGGACATGAGCCTTCTATAAAAGGCGTTTCAAAGGGAAATAAAAGTATTGGTAAATGTTTATGATAGTGGAAACTTGATAGTGGAAATTAATTCATCCTTTGCACAGCAGAAGCTTTTTAGTCTATAAAGGCCACCATAGCTTGTCGAGCTTGACCCAATGGGAAGGGTTGGCAAAATCAAGTGTGAATACACCCAGAGCCATGGATGCAGTTCAGACTCTAGGCACGACAACAGTCTTAGAATGAAACACAAAGGTGTCATTGTGTTCTAGCCTCTTGTTTGAATGGAAACAGCATTTTAACAAACCTAAAACTGAAACTTAATAAAACAGCATGTACTGTGGCATCATTAGAAAAAAGCAAACTGGAGCAGGATGTTGAGTTTTGGACCCAAAGAAACAAAACACCAACAGTTCCATCCTCGGTGTTTGATTTGTTCTTCATATGTTCTTGTATCATATGAATGAGTGCTTATAGCTTGGATTAAATCGAAGCTTTGTTGACATTGTGAGCTGTTTCTTTCATTGCAACAATACTCTGACCCTACCCTGAACTCTGCAGGGGTTTTTTGAAGAGTACAATATTAAAGCTGAGGTAACAACTTATAACTCTGAGCTCTGTTTTGTGCTGGTACTTTCAACCTTGGTGGAGAATAAGTGTCTACAGTTTGGATATTACATCTTGTATATATATCTAGTCTATATCTGTCTCTACCATAATCCTCTGTATCTACCAACAGTACAGACATGTAGAGGTGTTGTACCCGAATAGCTCACTTATTCCTGGATTTATGTTGGATGTAATTCTTGTGTTGGAACCCAGTATCTCACTTTTGGCCCAAATGTTTCCCTGCTGGAGAGGAGTGTGTGCCAAAGCAGGAGGTTTCAGCGTGTGTCCAGATTCTGTTCGCTGTGCGCTCTATAAATAATGCAGTGCAGTCTTTTGCCAGGTCCTGAGTTCATGGCTGCCCCTGTCACCATTATCATTACTCCAAATTTAATACCAAAGTGATGGATATAATCTGCCCCTGCCGAGGCTGCAGTTTGGATTTCCATTTCCTCAACTAGGAATATCTACTGTACGTCTGATTCTTTACTTTTCATTTCCTCCTCCTCCTGCTGTGAGCTCTTTAAAAATAGTTTCTCTCTGCTCGCAGCCTTGGAAGTTGTCACTGCCGTTTGTGCTGTCGGACACGGAGACTCGGAGGAGAATTACGTGGTCTAATTATCTCTGGCGTATTTCTGTTCTTTGACCATCACAGGACTTGACTGAGTGTGTGTTTCAGGAGATGGCAGATGAAGTGCGATGCATTTTGAAGTGAATCATACACGCTCCGCTTTCACTTCCTCTAACTGTCTGTCTCGCTGCCTTTTTGTTCAGCTCCTCTTATTCAGGAAAGCCACTGAAGCTTGAGGAGATTTGTTATGGCGTTGTTCACAGCTGTACAGTCTCTTACACTCCCTGTTGGTGCCTGAATCAGGTCTCTGCTGCTCCTCTGGTCACTCACAGGCTCAAATATCTCACATATGATCCTTTAAGTGCTATAGCTGACCAGTTCACAGTATTTCCCCTCTGAATACAAGACCAAAGATGGCTTTCTTTTGCTGTCTTCTTCTCTGTACTGTCTTACTCTGCCTTGACTTGAATGAAATGGAAATGACAGAATCACTTACAGATGGAGGGGGAGTAAAGTGTGAAGTGACAGGTGAAGATTTGGTGACAGAAGTGGGACAGACTGTCATTTGACTGTGCTTTTTGCTGGAGGCCACTCCAAGTTATCATTAAGTCAGACACATTGAAACCTCTCTTTGGTGTGTCTCTGATCTTTCTTTGACTTTTAGAGTGTTTTAGTTTCTGAAAAATTCTTCTTATGTTTCCTTTTCAGTAAAAAAATGCACTCATTCACTAAAGTGATGGCTTTAAAGAGGGGGTAACTTGCTATCAGGTATTGAAAACTTATATGTAAAGTAACAACAGCTGAATGCGCAGACATGACGGGTGAAGGTTTTTAACACCTCACTTATTCAAATATTGTAGAAATCCCCAAAATCTGTCAGTGAACTGATTAAACTGTCACGTTTTAAATGTAGCCCAAGTTCTTTGTGAGACTCGTTGAAGTGATGAGGTCATTACATCAGCATCTCCTAAATGGTTTATGACAAAATAGATGGGTGGGCCTTAAACACCAAAGTCTGCCATCGCTCTGCACCTGACCTATTAGAGCCCATTTTGTAACAATGACCCGAAATGTAATTTATAAGAATGTAATAAACCCCAAATAAAATAACTGATCGATATTGTAGCAAATAGGCTGAACCTATGATGTGATAAAACTGTAATACATGTAATACAACCCAAAATGTAATACATGGTCAATTATTTCACAAATGCTGACTCCAAAACTTTTTTTTTTGTTTTTGCCCAGACTGTAACAACTTTTTGTCAGCAATTACATTTTGGTTTTACTGCAGACAACTTGTTATGCTATGGACCAGTTATTGCATTTTGCGTTTCATTTTTTATTTTTATTTTTTAATTACATTTCAGGTCATTGTTACATTTTGGGTCATCACGACATATTCTTCCTTTTATCTTTCTTTTTTAAATTTGCTGTATTGGGTGGTCAGAAGGCCTCTAGAAGGTTGGCCAATCAGAGTGATTGAGGGTTTTTGGAGCTGGCAGCCTTAAAGAGACAGCAGCTTCAATATTACACCTGTGGCTGAAAAGTGGCTGAAATTAGAGTTTACTGAAACACCTTTATTTATTTTAAACTGTAAATCATATAAAGCTACTACAGGGGTACAAGAAAGGCAGAATTAAGGCTTAAAGAAGCACAACTTATCTATCAAACTACCTGGGGGTCTCCACTGGTCAAGTACTACATTGTGTCATGTCTTTATGTAGTGCAAAACATGTGCTACAAAACATTGGGCTCTTTTTTAAAATACTATTATTACACACGTTCCACAGATTAAAGAAACTTGATAATCATTCCCTTTCAACATATAGATGAACAGACCAAAACTGTTCAGCCATCTGGGCTGAATCATGATCCTGAACAATAAAGTGTAAGTCTTCATCTAAAACTTCAAAATGCTTGTCCTGTGATTAATGTATCTTTTACATACATGTTTGTTCGTCCTTCAGGAACAGTAGTTCTGTACTGTCAGGGCTTAAGTGAGGATATATGGGGGGTAACATTAATGTTTACCTCTTTTATTTGTGTCTGATAATCCCCTTTTGTGCCTGTTCAGTGCTTCCTCCACAGGCCATGTGTGACTTGTAATTTTGGGATGGATGCCACATGTCCCCTTTGCTTGTGTTTGGCAGAGAGCGGGGAAATCATTTGGGCTCCAAAACAGCTATTTTCACTGCCGTCAATATCTGAAGAACTGCAGCAAACTGGATAAGCAAATTGAAAAAAACAATGTTCTTCCAAAATCTGAAATGTCACACTCTGTTACCAGAGTTCCCTTGTTTTCTGGTTGTTGATAAATCCACTCAATGACCACATAATTCCAGTTCAATTAGAGGGAATACTCACAGACCACATGTTTAGAGCTCCTGAGGGGCTGTTAGTGAAGACAACCAAGCAGCTCCAAAAGACTTGTTATCATTAGTTTAAACGCTTGTTGACTTTCTTTGTAACGTTTTTCATACGACTGGTTGATGCAGTGATAGAAAGGAAAAGGCTGGTGATGGTCAGTTTTGTAAAAATCCTCATATCTAGGATGAGCAGGATGACAAGCATTAAAGGGAATCTGTGTTGACTTCCACTGCAATGAAATTTATGATGGATGGTAAACTTAACGGCCTCTTTGTGGGATCTTTAATTACTGTGTTGTTTGTCAGGACATGACTGCTGACAGCGTTTTTTAAAACTGCTTTGGGTCCCCTCTTTATGTCTTTTGTCACTGGATACATAAAATCTGACTCCTGTCACTTTTTGGTGCACAATATTAATTGGGAAAGTTCTCAAAGACTGGGTTAAATCAGACAGTAAGACTTGCAAAATGAGACTTGTCTGGATTAAAAATGCTGCCATGTAATAACTTTTGTGTTCACAGACGTTATGTAAAGATTTGTTATTTATAGGTGAGTCAGAGGTAAAATTTTTGTTCAAATCTTTGAAAACTTTGAGCATAATGACTCCTATAAACACTTTGGTGCAGTTCCCATTAGCTCTCAGCAGACAGTAAATATTCACTCTCTTTCACTGTGTGCGGCTGTTAGCACCAGTGTTAGTCAATTAGTTGTTATTTGTAGCAAGGCTCATTTGGATGGAAAAAAAAGGCTTTTTCCCTTCAGACGAATGCACAGAGATGCTTTTTGCTCTGCAGCACAGTTTGTGGGGCATTTAACCCTTTGCATTTTCTTTATGAATAAGAACCCTGTTGATTCATCTGCACACCTTTTGCACAATTCTTTTGTGAATAAGTCCCATAGAGGTGTGTCTGTATTCTGACTTAGTGATGATTACATGCTTAGAGTTTTGAAAACAGTAATGAAAATTGCATGTAGCTGATTAGAAAGACTTTTAAATACTTGTGATGGACTGCTGCTGCTGTGTTGGATTCACTGGTTAAGACTTTCAGTGTTTCAACCATAGATTGTATAATGAGTGGACGTAACGACGTTCGGCTCAAACTGAAGCCTCCAGCAGATGCCCCGCCCCCTGGTGTCTGTCTGAAGTATAGGTCATAAGCCCCGCCCCCTGGTGTCTGGCTGCAGTATAGGTCATAAGCCCCGCCTCCCCATGCATTCCAGATATGAGCCGGCGAAAACTTTAAAAAATTAGGATACCTGGTAGAAACGTTTCTCTCATCCTTACACTAAGGTGGTATGACGATGTCATCTGGCTGCATGGTGTTCAGGTGTTTTTTTTTCTGAGAAGTTAGTTTCTCATTAGTTATTGGACGTTAAAAACCGTGTTATAAGTTTCGTTTCACGATAGTTGACAGCTGCCGTTCATGAGTAGTTTTTATCGGGGATATAAGAAACTTCGGGAAAGAGCCAAAAGGAGACTAAACCTTCTGAAGAAGGAGAAGTAAATATTTTTATTTCTCTTTTTTACTTGGCTCCACCGGAAATTCTCTACTGCGCAGACTCTGGCTGCACAATGGCGGCTAGAGAAACGGGGTTTTTTGGCTTCAAAATCGTAGAACGGTGACAGGCGGAAGCACGCTGTCCATTCTATATACAGTCAATGGTTTCAATTTAAGCTTTCTGCACAAGGCTGCAATACTTATCTCAGTTTCCAGCCAAATATCTAACACGTTTGTTGAGCTCACTGTTGACGCACATGTTCGCCTGCAGTCTTATTCTATCCCAGTTTCTCCCCAGGTGACTTAAGAGGGGCAGCCAATCGGGAGGTTAAGATTTAACTGCAAATGCAATGGTTTACAATTGTGTATGGATGTGAATCAATCTCAAATAATAGCTGACATGTCCCCACCACTGCAGGCCAACGTTAACATTTATTGAAAAAAAATCTTCCTCTAAATACAAAAATGAATTTTTCAGATGGACCCAAACAAGTTTTACTTAAACATTCAACCAACACTATGTAGATTTTCAAACACAATATAATCCTTTGATATTCATTGTCATGATCCACCTCTTTACAATGAGTTGAATGACCCCTCTGTTGTGGTCTGGGGTGGTCTGTATCGCTTTCACTGGCACTATGTAACTTCGAGGTGGATGGTAGGAACCCTGCCACACTAGAAAACAAGTTCGGACTGTTTTACGGCAAACGTCACTTCCCCCGATTCCTGATTTGTTTGAAACACGGGAGTCTCAGCGAAAGCCAATCGCAGAGCTGTAGCCGTGGCGGAGGCAGCAAAGAACCCAAGGAAGAGAAAAGTTTTGTCAGAGGATGCAAAACAAAAAAAGCGAGAGAAAAACAAGCTGAATGCTCGGACCAGAATGAACAGCGGTTCGGCGTTCACTCACTGGCGTGAAATAAAAGACGAGGAGGGATGTCCGACCGATGCCGAGTTTATAATGTGACTTTTTGTATCACTTAGGACCGTCTCATCCTGTTCATATTCATAAAAAAGTTTTCCCAGGCAGAAGCTATTTATTGCGAACATGGTAATTTTTCAAAGCTAATGTAGACGATGACTGTAAACTGCTAAGCACTCAATAGTTAAGAATTATAAAATTAGAGGAAAGAATGCAATGTAAAGAAAACGTACAGGACATTTCTAGTATTTTCCTGAGAAAACTGAAAATTTGCCAGGCTAATCTGATAAATATGAAGAATGGGCAATTTATTCACAAGTTATAAGGTATGTTGAGTGACGAATTTATGACAAAGTTCCTCAAAAAAACTTAAAAGGAAAAAAGTACAGCACAACAAATCCAGAACGTACCAGTATGTAGTTTTGTTTAGACCTTTTTCAAGTGTGTGATATCGCCAGCTTGTCGCTGTCTTTACTTTTAACCAAGTTGAACTTAGCGATTTTCAACATCGTCATTTAGTCAAAAAGAAATATATTGCCTCGTCGCTATCCATCCTGCAAACAGCTGTCTGAGGACTGAAGAATACTTTTGAGCAAAGTCCTGGCTTCTATGATTCGCCTTCAAAACAAATGCACACAACCGACAGATCTGAATCTTTACGACAGTATTTGCGCGCTAGGGCTTATGGGTAGTTGAGTTCTCGGTACGGTCAAGCTGCGATCCTCCGTAGTACTGCTTTAAATACAGAACATGCAATGCTTAATACTGTACAATAAATAACATACTATTGTACACATGCAAAATCAAATATAAATTGTAAAAAAAACACATCAATCGCATTAATTTCTTATATAAAATTCAAACAAAAATGACATGCCTTTTTTCATTTGTAGCCTTCTGGTTTAAATTTCAACAGTAAACTTTTTTTTCCCACAAGCTAAAAATAAACTCAAAAATAAGAAAATAATAAACTAAATAACAAACAACACAAATATGTCTGTTTTCTGCATTTGTAAACGGACATTACGCCTTCCACCAATCCAAAAGGCTCCGGTTTTCTGCCTTTCTTTTCACCAATTTTGGAAGGGGTAACAGTGCCAGGAGTAGCATGAGGTTGCTATGACTACTGTCAACAGAGGAGAAGGTGTTTCTGGGTCCTGACATGAGTGACACACAGAAACACCAGCATTTTATTTGGCATTGCCTTGCAGGCTAAATATAATTGCACCACGGGCCAAATTTAGCACACGGGTCAGAGTTTGACACATATGTGACTTCGGGCGGTCACACATACAGAGGGTGCAATATATACGTATATAACAATGCATCAATAAATATGTATTATATATATATGTAATATGTGTGTATTCAGAGGGTGCAATTAGTTGAAATAGTAAGAATGGAATTTAGGGGTGGATAAGAAATAGAAATAATTAGATGATATGATAAGGAAAATTAAAAGAAATGAGATAATTAAAGATTAAATTAAATCAGGAACATTCAAGTTGTGAATAATTCAATCATAAAATATTATTTTAAAAAAGAGCAGACTGAGGACAGTTTTCATAAATCCTGTCACACCATCAGGAGAGGTGCGGTTTGTAACTGCATATGACACAGCGCTCCAACTTCATTGATAACTTAAATCTCATGCCAACAAGAAGAGTCAGAATCTAGTTAGGTGAAATGAGGAGTTTTCTGCACATCCAAATATCCTGCACAGTCAGTCCACATTCAGACAGTCAGGAGTTTAGAGTGAGACAGCTGTCCTCTTTGTAAACACTGAGGTAAAAAGACCTGACCCAGTATTACGTTCATTCATGTGGTGACTCAAACTTGTTCTTCGACACACGGGGACTCACAGCTTGACTCAGACTTGACTCAGACTTGAGGTTTTGTGAATCAGCTACAACACTGAAACACACTCCTGTAGCACATTACATAAACACTCACATTCACACTGATGGGTCTTAAAACCTTATTCGAGGCCTTTCTGAGGTTCCTTTGTGGGGAACCAGGATGAAATCTAACAGCCTGTCAGACACTATACAGTCAAAGAACTCAAATCATTTTCACGCATCACTTGACTGAGGTATTTTAATTTGCAGAAACTTGACTGTGGAGCTTTCAGGATGAAGTTCAGGAGCATTTTTCCCTCCAGTTGAAGGCTCTGACACTTAGGATGCTGTTTCTTGTTGGTGAGAAACAAGTGCACAGATTGCTCTGTCAGTCTGGATGTAGGAAACATTCACTCAGTGTCTAATGAGTTCTGCAGGAGGCTTCATTTCAGATATGATGGAGTCATGACTCAGTCGTATGGAACACTTTCTTGTTATTTCCTCTCAGAGACATGAAGCCAGTGTTTCTCTCTGTAGGTTTTCAAACACATTTCTTAAATTTCTAGGCTTGTTTCTGGCTTTTGATTTGCTGCTTCCTTTGCTTCACATAACAACAAAGCGATTGGAAATCTCAGCTGACGCTTCCGACTCAAAGTGTTCCAAAAGATCACTGGCTCACTTTCCTACAGTCCAGTTTGTATGAAAACAGTGATGGAAAAACAACAGTGTTGTGACGTTCACGAACGAACCGGTTCTTTTGACCGGCTCGTTAATATGAACCATGGGAACCAAGTCGCAGCTGGGATCCGTTCATATTTACAATGAATCCAGATCAGACTTTAAAATCTAATCCACACATCAACAAGGTTAAAGTCAATATTTCAGAATAATTCAAACTCATATTGATGGGATATCTAAATTCATTCCTCCCAGTGACTATTTCCAAGATAAAATGAGTTAAGGCCAGGCTTCTTAAAACTTAATAAATATAAAAATGAGCTAAAGGAGTCAGTTTTTTGAGCGGCTCTTTGAAAGGAACGGCTCACCAAGATCCGACTCCTCTCAAAGAGCCATAAATCCCATCTCTAAAAAAACAAGACCAGCAGGGGCCTGACAACAACAAAAACGTCAAGAAAACACTGACAAGCTGAATGAGCTGCTGCTTCCTTAACAAGATGAGAAAAGGAAAAAATGTTCCTGTTGTCATTTGTATTGGGTGGAAGTAATTAATTACAAATACTCAGATTAGTGTTATCAATTAGTTTTTTGGGGTACTTGTGCTTTTATGGGTAGGTTTTCAAGTATGTACTTTTTCTTGTACTTAAGTAATCATTACGCCATGTAATGTAGTTGGTTACTTTTAAAATCATATTTGAGTCCTGAGAACAATTTTCATTAATATCTAGACTTTTTATCTGCATTTTTGTAGCCAGTAAGGTGATTTGAGAGCAAGCAAGCCAATGAAAACCAGGACATATGAATGAAAAACAAAACAAAACAAAACAAATATTAATAGATGTTAATGATTGATCGCTAATTAATTTTGTACTAAGAATTTAAGCAGTTAAAAATGTATTCATGGATATTCTATGAATAGTCGTGGCAGCAACTGCACCTCATCTAATTTTTTTTTTTTTTTTTTTTTNTAAGGAAATAAAAACTTAAAATGAGAAAAAGAAAGACAAAAAAACAGCCAATGAAAATGAGTGAAAAACACTTGTTATCTATCTTATTAGTTATGAATGATTATTGATTGTTGGCGTTTGAACTATTGGTAAAGCAAAACACAAAATTTAGAGCCCTATCTGGAGAGGTGACAGTGACATCACCAGTTAAAAGAAACTAATAATCTGAGTAGTTTTCTTAGTGAATACTCCGTCTTACTTGAGTATTTTTCTAACACCTGAACTTTTACTTGAGTAATATTTTAGCAATGTGACAGTACTTGTACTTGAGTACAGATTTTCAGTACTCTTTCCACCACTGATTATATTGAATCAAGTATTCTTTTTAGGGGATGCTGTCAACTTGTTTTTCTCTCCTTATAATGTTTTTCTAATTTGCAAAATTCTGAAACTTTTTTTTAAAACTTTTTTTTAAATCTTTGAATAAGATGACCTTTCCTGTGACTTATAATAAAAAAAGTTAGTTGCACAGTAATTCTCTGCTCATCAGAGCAGTTCTGAGTGGAGTAATGAGAAACATCATTTCATGAACATTTCCCAAAATCCTATTAGTGGTAATGGAGATAGTGTACATGATACAACAATAGCTGGATGAATGAAGGCTCCAAATCAAACTCATAATGTTGTAATTAGAGCGTAATTAGCTTTCTACGTGCTCGGACTTGTTTTTCAGCTTTGCAGAGAAAAGAGTGTGTGCAGATCGAGCCTGACATGATGAAGTCACACGGTTTACTCTGCAGAAAAAAAAAAAACTGCAGACTCTATCACACATGACAAAAAAAGCAAAAACACTCACTTTGTGTTTCTAATTACACTCCCGTGACCTTACCGATGCTGATTACCATTAAAGAAAAGAAATGCTGCTGGGCTTTTTTTCTAGAGTGAAAGCACAATGGTCCACTCTCATCACATCTTAACAAGGGGTAATGGGATGAGAATACATGTTAGCTTCATTTTCCTGCTCCAGCTCTAATCCATTAAATCCCTTAATCGTATCAACGTACCAGTTACATCAGAAGCTACAGCCTCAATATGCAGGAAAAACTGTAAACGGACAAGAAGAGGCGTCAGCTCTGATACCATCTCTCTCTCCCTGTGTGGCAGGAGCACAACAATAAACAAAAGCTCACCTGCTGCACGCCTCAGATTACAGCTGTGCCTAAAAGTCTACACCCCCTCCATCAGAATTTTCTGATTTTTTGGCCTTTTTTTTTTTTTTAGAAAATATGAATGATAACACAGAAACCTTTATGTCACTCATGGCTGGAGGTTGGATGAAGACATTTATTAACAAACAACTGTGTTTACTCTTTTTAAATCATAATGACAACAGAAACTTCAAAAATGACTCTGTTCTTTTTTTATACACACACACTGATTACAAGCAAATAGATCACAGGTGAGGATGGTTACCTTTAGTAGACATTCAAACACATTTGTGTTCACTTTTGTGCATTTATCAGGACAAAACCACCAGAGTTGTGTAAACTTCTCAACAGGGTCATTTTTGAAGTTTCTGTTGTCATTATGATTTAAAAAGAGTAAAGTTTTTTTTTTTTTTTTCAATAAATGTCTTCACCCAACCACGAACCATGAGTGATAGAAAAGATTTTGTGTTTTCATTCATATTTTCTGAGAAAAGGCCAAAAAAATCAGAAATTCTGCTGGGGGATGTAAACTTTTGGACACAACTGTACATTCAGATTCAGATTCAGACAACTTTATTTATCCCACAAGGGGCAATTCATTTGTAGCTCCCCAGTGAGTATGCATTCATACAGTCAGTCAAAAACATGAAAAAAATAATTATCATCAGGGACACATTTAAGCAGGTATGGGACGGATAGACATGTATGTAGCAGTTACTTTTGTGATATGTGGTATGATAGACCTTATTAACATCCAAGTCTACCTCTTCTTTGAAAATTTGTTTGTGTTTGTTTGTTTTTTTGCACTAAAGTTTTTATCAAAGGTGCATAAATTGCTGTAAGGTCACAGACAGGTATTTGTCAAAGTGATGGTGGGTTCTGAAATCATTTAAATGTCTTTAATGGCAGGAAGATGAATAATACTTAAATCAAATATACATAATTTAACAGTGATATTCATAACTTATTCTGCATGTAAGTTGAATTAAATGGAACCATCCATGTAATTTTCAAGCTGTAAGAAAATAACTTTAGAAATCAGGTCAAAGTGACCCCAAGACAGCAGGAGGGTTAGAATAGATTAGATTAGAATAGAAAATAATATTCTTTATTGATCCCCCATGGGGGAAATTTCTATGTCACAGCATCTCACGAGCATTGCAATTGCAAAAGATGCAACAATCAAGTAGAGTAAAAATAAAATACAAATAAGATTAAAAAAGCTGAAAAATTAGCAATAATAATAATAATAATAATAATAATAATAATAATAATAAGAAGAAGAAGAAGAAGAAGAAGAATTAAGAATTAAAATTGTTATTCGAAATTAGCAATTGAGAAAAATATAAAAATAGCACTATTTACAAAGAGTAAAAATAACTGGACAGTTAAATAATAAATTAGGGCTGTTAGGAGTCTCATTGACAGTGTGACTGATAAATGTCTGAAACTGAATCCAGACTTGTGAGATTTTGCCAGAGTAATGATAAAGTTTCTGTAGTTGTTCAAAGTATATAATTGTTTATCCGGTCACACATCATAGTACATCAAACTCCTGCTCTGAGGGTGGAGAGTCCTCTCTGTCTGGATGTGGATAAAGAGGAACAAAGCCCTGCAGGGAATAAACGCACTCTTTTCTATTTACATCTATCTATAATAACAAAGACGTTGCGTGGAGCGACTCACTCAGAGACCCCGGCTCTGCTTCATTTTCACTTCCTCTTCTGAAGGAGTTCACAGAGATTGGCTGCAGATGAGACGCAGGGCGGGGGTGTAGGGAGGGAGGGAGGGAGGGAGGGAGGTCGGGGCTGGAGAGGCTTAGACCAGAGCCTTCCTCTGTGGTCCACAACATCAGAGACACAGAAAGCTTAGCGTGGACTGAGCAGCGGGGAAGAAAGGCCTGTGGCTCTGTGATGGAGCCCGTCAGAAGGCAACAGTCGCCTGTTGGGCACAATGTGTGTCTATATATGTGTGTGTGTACATGTGTGTGTGTTTAACTCCCACACAGGGAGCAAAGACCAATGTGGGTCACACGCTGCCTTTCCACACCAACACAGAGGGTCTTTGCAGCCTGTTTGATATGTTAACGTCTATATTTTATGAAGGCATGAAAGAAAAGAAGTGCCAACTGCTGAGCACATGACCACTGGTCTTCAACACACACTGGGTTCAAACACACACACACAAAACAAAGAGAAGGAGATGAAGAGAGCACAGAGATAGAAAAGAGGACTGAGAGCGACAGTGTCTTTGTAGTGTGTTTGGATATTTCACATTAATAATGATTGTGCTCTTCATGCCTGTTACACTCATCAGGACAAAACAAAGTGTTCTTTTATTCAGTGATTCTTTTTTCCCTTCAGCATGCTGTGGGCACGATGACCAGCATGCGACCTACAAAACAAACCAGGCCATGAGCTGGAAGATGGTCTGCTTCTGTTTTTATTTTTTCACTGCTTACTACAGCTGTTCCAAGCAGAGCAGTTTACAGTACACAGATGGTTAAAAAAATACAAGGACAATTTGTGTTTGAGAAAACTACACAAGCATGGACGTGATAGGAAGGACAAACATGATCAAGGCAGAGAGAAGATTTGTCTTTAACCCTTTACCACATGAAAACACATCAGAATGTCAACCTTTTTTTAAAACTTTTTTTTTTTTCCTTTTGCTTATTTCATTATAAAATGGTCAAAAATGTCCTGTGAGTAAATGGTTAGTTCAGTTTTATTCTGGAAAAATATGTGCTTTGAACTTCTGGGATTTACTTCCAATTTGCTACATGTTATATGAAAGAAAGAAAAGTTCAAACTGAGGAAAGACACAAAAATGAAGCAGAACTTTGGAGATTAATTAAAGAAAAAATTCTGCAATGAATCGTAAATACCACTTTACATAATAAACTTAAAATTCAAACACATGTACCATACATTTACGAGTCTTTTTCTCTTATTTTGTTAAAAAGAAAAGTCTCTCCCATTTTGTTGAAATACCCAGTTAGAGCAGCGGTTCTCAACCTTTTTAAGTCGTGAACTCCAATTTGCATGCACTGGTTATCTAGGACCTCCGGGAGTTATTTACTTATTTTTCCATTGAATTGAGGAATACAAAAAATTAACACATACAAATTCAATCTTTAACAAAACAGTGGGGAGAAAAGCAGCCCATGTTTCTCTTTGAACATTTATGTTGCCAAACCTGAAAAAGCACGGGTCAGCATTTCACTTTCCACTGTGTAAGGATTTTATGGGGGTTTTCATAAATCTTACACAGTTAATCAGGCAGAAGTACAATTTAGTTCACGTTCACCCACACTGCAAAAACTGATCTAATTAAGTGTTTATGTCTTATTTTTGGTGAAAATTGTCTTTTTATTCTTAATATGAGCCACAGCCAACTGATCAGTCCAGCAGAATTGTCTTACTTCAAGTTTTTTAAAAACAAAAATGAGGTCTGATTTGCTTGAAATGAGTCAAAAAACTCACCCAAACTTTCTTGAAATGCAAGTAATGTCTTAAAGGGAACCCCGACTGTAAGGACTAATAGACATGAATATGCTTAAATGTTTGTCTCAAACTAGAATTTGTTGTTAAAAGACATAACAAATTGGTTTTTCTTTAAAAAAATACAGTTTAAAACAAAGTTTCTATCCTTCGGGCGCAGCCATTGTTTTACTGCCGCAATGCATTCTGGGTTGATGACGTACATTGGTGCCGAGCATCTGGATTTGGCCGTTTACTCACTACTAGTCGCCGTAAGTCACTAGGTTTGAGGAGGGAAAAAAACATAATAATGCCACATGTGGCTGCTTTTGGGTGAACTTTTCAGTCCAAAGGAAACAAGGAGACTGATGTTAGTCTGCACAGCTTCCCAAAAGACAAGAAAAGAAGGAAGTTGTGGGAAATTGCTTGTGGGCGTAAACAACTTCCCATGGACCCGCGGCTATGTTCTGGCCACTTCTCCCCAGAAGCATTTGCTGCATTTAGCCGGCCCATGCTGATGAAAGAGCTGACAGGTGTGGGTCATTATAAACGGAGACTAAAGCCAAATGCTGTGCCGACTATTTTCCAACACAAACCCACAAAACTTCCTCTGGAAACCACTGAAGTCCGCTCCAGGACTTATATGATCCTGTATGAGATGGAGCCCGGTGCAACCATATGACGTCACTACCCAGACGTTATTGCGGCGTAAACAACAATGGCGGCCTACAGGTGAAAATATTTTTTTTTAATTTGATACAAACTAAGATATTTTGAGAGATTTTATTGTTGTTCTTATGTAGCTGGTAAAAACACTGATCATTTAGGAAAATGACGTTCTGGTAGCCAGGGTTCCTTTTAAAACAAGAAATTGAGAAAATAAAAACTCTTATTCACAGATGTCATTTAACTCAAAATAAGACATTTTTCCCCTGGACTGGTCAGTTGGATGTGGCTCATATCAAGAATAAAAAGACAATTTTTACTTCATATAAGACACAAACACTTGATTGGATTTCAGTTTTTGCAGTGCAAAATATGAAGGAGTTCATGAACAATCGCTTATTGAACTCGTTCAGACGAAAGACTGCGGTTCAGATTATACAAACGTAGCTGATACAACAAATTTTGGAAAAATAATGGAGCAGGAAACAATTTAAACGACCTTGCCTGAAATTTTTGTTATTCATTATCAGTTACATTTTTCCAAAAGGATTTTGCGACCCCCAGAAATCATCCCAGGACCCCCAGGTTGAGAACCACTCAGTTAGAGAAGAATAATTCTACATGTGTCTCTTAAGATTATTGCTCAAACTGGGATAAAAGCCAGTTGCCACCTACACAACATACACCTCAGTATATGTCTTTTGCAAAAAATGTTTTGAAACCTACCTCTTAGATTTGTAACAGGATATGGGGGTATTGATGTTAGACCTAGTTGCAAACAGGAATAGTGTGACATTTTCTTGCTTTTATCATGTTGTAATAGTCACAAATCCTTTTAAACCAACAGTGTTTCACTCTCTATTTCCACATTTCCTGGAATGACCACACTATTCATCACCACATTGATTTTCTATTTTTATCTTCAGTGTTATTTCTTTTCTTTTCTCTTTTTTTAAGGCTCAGTAATTTATTTGGAAACACCAAGGGCTTTATTTCCATTAGCAGAGAGTTCATGGTTGTGAGGAGAATGAGCACTCACCGTCTCAGTGATGTTTTGAAAAGCTTTTAATCAACAATGAATGAAATGGTTTTGGTCTTTTCAGGGATGGGTAACACTCAGCGAACATTTCATATCATGCAGCAGAGCACTTTAACCATAGTGTAGCAAAACAGTATTGTGTGAGGATACTAATGTGCTGTGGTAAACTGCAGGTCAATGCAACCTTGTACCTGGAATTCAATAATGCTGCAAAGTTTGTTTTATTCAGTATGTTAAAATATCTTCCTCATGTCCAGATTATTTGATCGTTTTTCTATCCCTCTTTTTTTCCTGTTGTAACGTATAGTGTTGTTGTACTCAAGATCAGTTTCTTGGTCCAGCCAAACTCCTGATTTTTCCATCAAGATCAGTGGAGACCAGCAATGTTAATTAATAATGTAAGAATAACTTTTCAGTTGAGCTCTTCCTGATGGATTGATGTTATAAGTTGACTTAAAACATTTAGTGTTTGCTCACTGATTGTTCTGCCTCCTTGGAAACCTTTTCCAGTGCCATGTGTGTCAGAAACTGGGACATCAGTTGTTCTTATTCCAGTCAGAAATACTTCTATACACTTACTGTAGGCCTCACTTACCTGAGAAATAAACATCTGATTTTTAGGAATTTATTGTCTTTTGGATAAATTCAATGTTTTTTCTTTTCTTTTGCAAGAATTTATTCGAGCGATATTTTTCAGATCTAATTATTTTGTATGTTGTGCTCCGAAAGACTTTTTATGGCCTTGATTTGACTCGGTCAAGACTCTCAAAAGTCTTGGTCTTAGATTGTGTGGTCTTGAGCACAACACTAGTGGCTTTGCATAATTTACGGCGCAAAAAAATCTCTCCTTGTTTTCTCAAACGGTGCTTAAAAAAATCCTTATTCCAGCTTTCATCTGTAATGCTTCCTTTTAGCTACTGTCTCTTTAAGGCTTTCTGCTCCACAAACCCACTTTCCTCTCATTGGTTAGACCATTGGTTCCCAACCTTTTCCATTTCAGGGCCCACTTTTAAGTCTCAAACATTTTCACGGCCCACCTCCAACCCTATAAGTACAGGAGGTTATATAATGCCTGGTTAGAGCTCGATTTGTAACACAGAAAAAGTAAGTAATAAAACCCAAAATGTTATAACTGGTAAATAATAACAGATGCGGGGCCCAAAACGTAATAACCATTTACCCACAGTGTAACAACTTGTTAAATTTTGGATCAGTGTTTACATTTATTTTATTCAGCTTTTTATTAAATTTGGGGTCATGATACATGTTGGGCTAAAACATGTCCTCTTTAGGGACTTTTCTTGTATACGAACCTTTGAGCATGTTTAATATCCTTAAAAATGTAACTGAGTTTTCACATTTTCAGCATCTTCTGTTTTTTGGTTTCTTTATATGATTACCCTCCATTAAAACTCAGACTATTTCGGAAATGATTTGGCGGCCCACTTGCAATATCTCTGCGGCCCACCAGGGGGCCACAGCCCACAGGTTGGGAATCACTGGGTTAGACAATTGGAAGGCTGTCTGAGGAAAGGAAGTCAGATCTTGGTGTTTAAAGCCCACCCCTACAACATGTCATGAACCAGTTACACACGCACACACACACACACACACACACACACAAAGCACTGACTCTTAGTAGATTTATTATGTCAACTGGTCCCATTGAAATGTATTGCATTGGTTGAAAGCAATAATTGACAAGTGAACTTGTTGAACTTAATCTACTTATTATTACTAACTTAATGCATTTCAAGCAGTTTGCACAAAGATCAAAGGAATTTGTTAAATAAACCAACATATAGAAGTTTGAAAATGTGCACAAATTTAATTTGAATATTCAGCATTGTTAAAATATTGAGGGGAAAAATTATATCCCATCTTGACAAATTCAAATAACCATTAGACAGCCTCGCTTCAGTTTCAAACAGCAAAAACTGAGATCTGAGCGAGTTTTCATATCTCATTTCAAGTAAAACATCTTATCGCACAATCCACACTCAACAGAGAAGGAAAGAAAAACATAGGGATAACATAAACACCACAAATTATAGAAGTTTTGCGGCACAGAAGCTGTTTTAATTCAGATAAAAAGAAATGACTTTATTGATCTCTATGAGTCTAGCTGCATTAATCCTCACCTGTGGTTTATTTCAATTCTTTAGACACACATAAGAGCTAAGTGGTTGATTTCCTCTCTGCAATGCTTTCATTTAAAACTGAAGAAGTAGAAAGCATTAATACGTGACCTCCACAGGAAATAACACTTAGGTCCAATCAGTTCTTAAATTCAAGCAATAATAAGCTCTACATGAGGGATTGTGCAGTGATTTGCATGCTCAAGGAGAATGCCGTAATGAGAGATAAATTACCTTTTTAAAACAAACCCAGCAGAGGCTTTGAGAAATTAAAAGTTTTCAGAGGCAAGTTCTAAAGAAAAACAAGACCTTGTACTTTAAAAGTGAATGCCTACAAATTGAGACAGCTTTAAGCGTCGAAATCAGCTATTGAGCCGTGAATAAGAGGCTCGGCCATTAAATATGCAATGCAAAGCTGAATCTGTCAAAACAAAATGTTTTTGAAAAAGAGGCTGTGAGACAGGGAGCAGAGCGTGGGTGGATGTCTGTACATGTGAATCTGTGTCCCTTTCTGTTTGGTCTCTATCCAATTAAAATCAGGAAACAACTGACGGGGAAAACTCTTCATTAAAATTCAGTCTGACGAAGTTTCTAAAGAATTCTCTTTAATGTCTAATGCATCTGTCACAAAACCTCCTCGTATCAGGAACTCTACTGGTCCCTCTAACACTTTTGTCCCTAACTCACAGTCTTCCCTCGCAAAACCTGACACAACCAGGCCCCCACCCGCCTGATCACCTTCTACACGTTCTCTTAATTCCCTCCAGCCTCCTTGGATGCTGCTTCATGTCCAGTGTCTGAGACCAATACTATGCTCTTCATGGCCCACAAAATGCAGAAAACAACAGCTTTCTGTTTGAAGCCGTAACTTTTAGAGCTCCCCCTGGTGACTGACTGTAGTATAGATCTTGAAGCTAGCGCGGTCTATTATTAAAAAAATGGAAAATTGGTTGAACTTAAAAAAAACCCAACAAAAAAAAAACTTTTTTTCACAGTTCCACATTCATGTTTTTAGTGGTAAGTTTGGTTGGTATTTGTTTTAATTTGCCGTTGACAGAAGAGGCTCCTACATTGGTCTAATTTGGATAAGCAGAGTTGAAGAGAAGCTAAAAAAAAAAAAAAAAAAACGAAAAAAAGAGTGATCAAACCTCTGTAACCATCACTGTCCACCACAACACCTTCCAAAGCATCCTGACATTTTTTTTTAAGTAACAAGTCAGTATTTAATGCATTGTACTGTGCTGTTGAGTATATTCAGTCTGCATCATGTCTACTTTGCATGAACATGCGATGGCAGTGTGGTCTGTTTGATTATCAAATCTCAAATAACAATGATTCTTGATGTATCATGGCAAATTGTAGCTGACGCACTTTGTAGTTGATCATACAGAAAGAAAAAAATAGATGGTGAAAGTGAAAAATGTATGACAAATCTGGTAGTGATGGGATGTTTGGCTCTTTTCAGAGAGTCAGAGCTTTTGGCTCGGCTCCCAAACGACTCCTTATTTATAATTATTTGTTGCCTCATATTTTAGGTTAACCTTGCAAATATGAATGTTTTTGTACAAAAAGAGCCTAATAAGTTTCATATATGGTGCATTTGTTCTGTTACCAGAGGAGGAATTCTTACTTTTATTGAATATTTTAGCCTTTTTTAAATTTGTTTTTGCACAAAAAGTGGACAAATGAGCAAAAGATGCTGATTCAGAATCTGCTTTGTTTGCTGTTGTCCCTCACACTTAAGTGTTTTCGCAACACTACACACTCTCCCCCCTTACCACCATTCACTGCCCCACTCACTTAATTTTTCTATATATTTTATTAACTTCTAATTCAACTTATCTGATTTTATTGTTCCTGTAACTTCACCACTGATTGATATAAAATGCTTCGTCTGGTAATTTCGTTGGACATTAGTGACTCAAATGCCAAATGTACCCATGCTTTATTTTCTATATTAATGATAAAGTTAAACATTAGAAAAAAACCCATGAGCTCCACTTTCTGAAACAGAAATCCAGAGTAGTATACTGCAATATAGACCCAACAAAACAGTCATACTACGTACTACATGTGAAAGTAGTAGGTTGTGGGTCGTGTCTACTAACAGCCACAGTCTAAGCCTTTAGACTTTAAACTTTTCATGAAAGGAAACACACAAACATCATATTTACCCTATTTGATACCATCAGCATAAGGACAGGTGCAATAATTGTACAAGTCCCCCTTGTGGGCAATGAGTTCACACCAATATAAGGAAAGGCCTGAGTCAGATGAGAGGTACAGAGCAGGAACTGGAGTCTCTTTCAGACTAATGTCGGCTGTAGAAGGATGCAAACTTAATCATGAGACAACAAAAAAGTTTGTTCCTCTGAAACTGGATTCCTGCTGAGGTTCGATGCCCAAAAGTCTATGTTTAAAATTAAGAGACAAGCAGACTTTACAAACACATCATGTACCCTTGTGTAACAGCAGGCGGCATAACAAAGAGCCTCATAGAGTGAGAGAGAGACAGACAGAGACGGGTGGAAGAGAGGGAGAGAGGAGGGGGGTTGTTGGAACCACAGAGTCGAGTTTTGATGTGCTGATTCCCAGTTGGACCAAGTGCAAAATGTGGCAACTTCCTTCCTCTCTGGGTCCCTTTGAGAGAACAATATCCGAAACACACTCACTCACACACACACATTCCTACAAACTTTTAAGCCCTCAGCTGTGTGAGAGAAGGTGGCAGAGACAGACAGACACACAGCTTGAGAGAGAGTGAGAGAAAGAGAGAGATGGAGGGGTAGAGATGCTGAGAAAAAGAAGTGTGAGCTCCACAATAAGACATCAAACAAAGCTTTCTGCTTCAGCCACAACTGATAGGGAAAACAGGGCGATGCTTCCATTTTTTTTTTTTTTCCATCATCAAATAATCAGTGTTCAGGATAAAACTCAGCCCTCATCCCCTTACAAATGAACTCAACAGCAGCACACACTCTCTCCTCCCTGTATCACTCCTCATTTAACAGCACAAAGGGGGGAAGAGATGCTGAGTTCAAAGAATCAGCCAGTCTGAGGAGTGTGATCACAAACACCTCCACGTCCAATCAGATGAGATTTGTTTTACATGATTTTTGGTATTTGTGAATTACACTTGAATTACTTTGAAATTCTGTTTAAAATGACTTTTATGCATCTTGATGTTCATATTCAACCAGTTGCTGTGTATTGTTCACTGTTATCAAGCTTTAAAGCTTCAAAGCTCAGGGGAGACAGATAAGAAAGCTTAAAGGTAGAGTGTGCAGAATTTTTATAAAAATTCAAATGTAAATTTTACAGGAATAATCCTGCTCAATCATCGTCTCTGGGTCTCTGTACTTGTGTGTCGGTGTCCGTGTGTGCCTGACCCCCTTATAGACACCCCCCCTCGCCTGTTTTGTTAGTACAACACTAGACTCAGGACGCTTCTGGGCAGAGAGCAGGAGTTTTTATGGATGATGATCAGCCAATCACAGGGCGCCCAGTGTGCATATGATAAAGAGAATGAGACGGTATCCTGAGCAGCTACAGCAGCAACCATAACAAAGAGAAAAAAATGACTCTATATCTCCAGTGTGTCTCATTTACCTGCAGGAAGTCAGGTGTACAGCTCTTGAGTTTCTCTAACGTGATTCTGCAGGTGCTGGCAGGGCTGTTTTTACCATCTATGGTGTTAAAAAGCTACGACTGTTAGCCATGCTATTAGCTATTGTTGGGGGCAGTGAGCATGCGCTGCAGCTGATGCTGAGCCACAGAGGAGAAGACAAGTTTGGATGCAGTTTGTAAACATAGGAACGAAACCTATTGAAAATTTGTGCATACTTCACCTTTAACCAATGAACTGTCATCTAGAAGTTTAGTCTCAATAACACTGAATTACACTTACCTTGAATTTTTACCCCAGCTCCCTGGAAAATCAGATGTACCAGAAGTGCCTGCTTTGGAGCCAAAATGTGCACTTATGTGACCTCTTGGGAACCATAACCTGCACTCAAATGCTTGTGTGGGGGCCAAAAACACCAATGTGATCATTTGAAATGCGTTCCAATGGGCCTTCCTGGTTGGTGTTACACACTAAGTTGCCCTCTAACAAGGTGAAAATGCACTCTTCTGTGTAGCACTTTGAAGTCGCGGTGTGCGATTCTGCAAAATTTGGTGTTGATCTGATAGTAAGTAAATACAGGGCCGGTATCACCTATATCAATATCAATATCAATACTTTTTACATGTAAAAGCAGTTCATCAGAATTAAACAAATTAACGCACAGCCACTAAAACTACTGTTTCTGTTCATAAATGCTTTAATTTTTTCCTGCTTTGTTGTAAAAGAGTAGATTAGATTATTTATGGACAACATAAAATTGTCGCAAGCCAACTCCACTCCCACCTTACCCACAATAGCCTTTACGAGCCCTTTCAGTCCGGTTTTCGCCCCCGTCACAGCACCGAAACAGCACTCATTAAAATCACCAACGACCTCCTCACTGCAGCTGATTCTGGTTCCTTGTCAATTCTCATCCTCCTTGACCTGAGTGCGGCCTTTGACACCATCTCACACCCCATCCTTCTCAGTCGACTCTCCTCCATTGGAATCACCCACATCCCCCTCAGCTGGTTTCACTCATATCTCACAGGCTGCACTCAGTTCATTCAGTTACAGTCATTTCAATCAGACCCTTCTCCAGTCACAACAGGTGTGCCCCAGGGCTCCGTCCTGGGGCCCCTCCTCTTCATCATCTACCTCCTCCCACTTGGCCATATCTTCCGTAAATTCAATATTCATTTCCACTGCTTCGCGGATGACACCCAGCTCTACCTCTCCTGCAAACCTACCGCCATGTTCCCACCCCCCTCCCTTATCTCCTGCTTATCTGATATCAAGTCCTGGTTCACCTCAAATTTTCTCAAACTAAACAGTGATAAAACAGAACTTCTTCTCATCAGCACCAAATCCACTCTTTCCAAAGTTGACACCTTCTCCATCTCCATCGATAACTCCCCAGTTTCCCCCTCCCCTCAGGTTAAGAGTCTGGGTGTCATCCTCGACAGCACTCTCTCTTTTCAGTCTCACATCAATAGTATCACCCGGTCCGCTTACTTTCACCTCCGTAACATCAACCGCCTTCGCCCCTCCCTCACTCCTCACAGCACCTCCATTCTTGTTCACAGTCTCGTCACCTCCCGGTTAGATTATTGTAACTCCCTCCTCTTCGGTCTCCCCCAAAAGTCACTCCATAAAATCCAATTGGTCCAGAACTCAGCTGCCCGTATTATCACCAGAACCCCCTCCCACCATCACATCACCCCCATC